>PVKP010031426.1:0-26973 GCA_004027715.1 Plecturocebus donacophilus | reverse complement strand
TGGGGATGGGACCAGCCGAGCCTGTCCATCCCATATACTCCTCACTGAGAAGCACCGTGCTGGGGTACCGGCAAAACAGCTGCGCCAGCCAAAAGAGTTACGCTGGCAACCCGTGTGGCTCCTCTGCCAGGAATCTCCCGGTCTGTGGGCAACAAAAATTCGTCGGAAAGTGCGGCGTCCACTCGTTCTCTGCGCTTTCACTGGGAGCTACATTCCTGAGCTTTTGCTAATCGGCCATCTTGGATCTCTCGGTCTCAATAAATTAGTTTTAAAATAGCAGTATGAGTTTGGAGAGGGAACCTCAGAAGGTATTTTCAGCCGTGAAGGTTGGCTCCATGGTACATCTAACATGACGTGAGCTGCAGGACAGCCTGGCTCCTGCTTACCTTTCAGTGGATAATAGCATCGAACATTCATCTTTCCAAGCAAAGAGGACCAAGTGTGCTCCCAACAGTCATAATTCCAGACAACAGCCTTGTGCAGCCTGCAGCATGCACACAGGTGTCTGATGTCACCTTCAGAAGCACATGAGTGAAGGGTGTGTATGTGAGAGAGAGAAAGACAGACAGAGAGAGATTCACCTCCGTTATGGAAAATGTCTAGAATAGAGTTTCCCAATGCCTTATTTTTGTCTGACATTTCAAAAAGATTAGTGTGTAGGTGTCCAGGTATTAATATTGATCTTTGTTCATTCCTTTGGGTAAACAGCTGCTTGAACACAACACACTTGATTTCTTTAATGCAGAAATGGAGGGAGAAGAAAGTTGCTCTTTCTTTTCATTTTGACTTGACAGCTGTGAAGAGTCTTGGGTTTAGCGGGCAGTCCATGGCTGTTGTAGCTGTCCTACAGGTATACTCATGAGTCCAACTGGCAGCCTATTCTCAGAGGCGGTGACTCTGTGATGTTCAGGTCTGTTTCTCCAGAGGTAAAGTGAGCAGCCCGGGAGAGGGCTCAAGTTCACAGCTCCAGCCGGAGGGTATCTTCTGCAAAACAGCTCCCAGCTGGCACGACCCCAGAAAATGTGCTGCTTTCAGCTTTGTGGCTGTCCCTGGCCATGGGATAGGGCAAATAATCTCTCCAGCTGCCCTGTGGGTCCTCTAGGAAGTGGCATGGCTTCTCCAGAATCCTCCAGTGAGGATGGGAGCAATCCTCTGGGTAGGATGGGGAAAGTGGCTCGGACGTGCTGTCAGAGGCGCAGTGAGGACTCTGGGGGAGCAGCCAGGGTCCTCATCATGAAGCCCCATGGCCTGGGTCGGTGGTCAGGCAGACCCTGCAGTGTGACTGGGGTGCAGGGGGACGTCGTTTCTCCACTTAACTGCAGGCTTTCACCGCAGCGTTCACTCTGGTAATTATTCATTTATTTGGCCTGTGTGATTGAGAATTACTGCGACTCTGGCAGGGTGAGTCTTGCTGATGGGTGGTGATTAACATGAAGGGATGGGTGATTAAAACTCATGTTCATCCTGGGTTTCCGGGAAGGACAGCACATTGTTTGGACTCTGTGACAGGCTGTTCCCAGGGGCAGAAGCATGGACTTCCCAGGGCTCCCCGTCTAATTGCTTTCCAGAATGGTTTTGCTTTAATTGGCTGTCCCCGGATGGTCTTGGGGACCAGAGGCCTCGTCATGTCAGTACCCAAGGATCTCTTAATTTTCAAGGAGACTCAGGGCAGCAACTTTCTCTCGAACTTACTTCTTCCAGCCAAGCAGCAACTAATTAACTAGGCAGTGCCCTCTCAGCCCTGCTGTGTCCGGAGGCGCATGCATTTCCCTGCTGCAGCGAGGTTTTATTTGTTCACGTGTTTGGCCAGAGCATCTCCCTGGCAGATCTTTGGGCTAGGATGGGAAAGAGGGTCAGTCTCATCCTCTCTGCAGTCAGGCACCAGCACCATCTCCAGCACCTTATCCTGGTAATAAGAGTTTTCTTGGGCAGATGGGAAGATAGATAGATGAACTGCAAAGTGCCACGTTCTCATGCTCATTGGAAAGGCTAGCAGGTGACCACCTGGGGCTCCTTCTCCTCTGATGAGTCCTGGCTAGGTCTTGCTCAGATTCTGGAACCAGAGGGACCTGCAAAGCATTTGTCTAGCATCAAGGGTTCAAGTGTTTCTCTTGCTCTGAAGTCAGAGGAGTAACAAAAGGCTACTCCCCAAATAACTTGGAAACTGCTCCTCACGGTCAACATCTGACCTCAGGAAGAATGATCCTGGAACACTTTCTAGATTCTACCCAGAAGCTGCCAGCAAGGACGGTGGAGACACCGTACATGTGTGTATCAGGCCCACACACACCTGCAGGAATGACCTCCGCACAGGCAGCCGCGTGCAGGGCTGTGGGGAGGCCGCACCAGCTGAGCTCCTCCCACGCGACCTCCTGGCATCCTCAGGGCATCCATTCAGCACACCCGGGTTGTCAGCATCTGGCAGGTAAGCATGAGTCTGAGGGCAGGGTTTGAACCCAGGCAATAGGACTCTATGTGAATGTTTGTGCTCCAGGCAGCACAGGCTTTGAATGGCAGTCACCCCCGAAGACATTTCATGAAGACCTGTTGCGGGCAGGCTCTCTCCTGGCCTCTGACTTTGTCCCTAGGCTGGAGTTCTCCAGCACAGTCTGTCCAGGCTTCTCCAGACTCACGCTGCTTTCCAGGTTCAAGACCTGGCTGAATGGTGCCACCTTCACCAGGTTTCTTATCTCTGTGCCTCATTTTCTTTTCTTTTTCTTATTTTATTTTATTTTGTTTTATTTTATTGAGATAGTCTCGCTCTGTCACCAGGCTGCAGTGCAGCAGTATGATCTTGGCTCACTGCAACCTCTACCTCCTGGGTTCAAGTGATTCTTCTGCTTCAGCGCCCAGGTAGCTGGGACTACAGGCGTGCACCACCATGCCCAGGTAATTTTTTGTATTTTTTAGGAGAGACAGGGTCTCACCATGTTGGCCAGGATGATCTCGATCTCTTGACCTCGTGATCTGTCCACCTCAGCCTCCCAAAGTGCTGGAATTACAGGCATGAGCCACTGTGTCCGGCCTCATTTTCTTATTTGTGAGTGGGTGCAACTCTGGTACCCACCCCTCGGGGCTTCCGGGCACACCTGGTGAGTGACGTGTGCATTAAGTGTAGAATTCATGTCCCCAGAGCCTGAGGTCTGCAGGCACACACTGTGTCATTATTCCATGCTGCTTGGAGTCTTCAGGTGCCTCCCTGCAGGGACTGAACATCTCTGTTGCAGTTTTCATCCTCACTAAGAAGCACAACAGCATTATTTCTAAACCAGCAATTTCTTTCCCGGTCTGTTGTCCTGGCTTATGCTCCTTGTCCTGGCTCCCTGGCCTTTGTCTGAATATGTCTTACCAAAAATGCCTTTCACTTGCAGAGGAACTTTTTCCTTCTCAAATGCTCAAAGCGTTTCCATAACCAATGTCCCTGAGCTGACAACTTTCATGAGTCAACATGCTGGATGGCATGACATCAGGGGAACGCCGGGCACAGGCCCTGGACCTGGGAGGGGGCTGGTGCGTGTCTGCTCCTTTCACTCCATGCAGCCCTGGGGGGTGCCGGCAGGTGTGCACCTGGCCACAGCAGCATACAGAGGAGACTCGGACGTGGACAGCAACATGAAATTAAACGAGATCAAGAGTGAAAGGTGCGGAAGAGAAAGAGAGGCCCTCGGGAGCTCTTGGGGGCTGGAGAGGGAAGCACAGCATAGGCTGGGTGTCGGGGAAGCGTTGGAAGCCACAGCTGGCCTGGACATGAGGGCAGGATTTGGACTAGCCGTGGCCATGGCAAAAGGGGGGACCCGGCTGGAGGGGAAAGTGTGTTTGCAAAGGCAGAGACAGGAGCCAGTGTGGCTGGGCAGAGAGCAGCCGGGGGCGGGGGTGGAGAAATCCCTCTTAAAGAGAGGTCCTCGTTGTTTCTGGCACAGAGCACTTCCGTGGAACTGGGTTTGGGAAGAGTCACCTGCTAGCATGGGATGAGAGGGTCTGGAGATGGCAGTCCCCTGGTGGGACCCTCCGTGAAGACGGGAGAGAATGTGTGGCTTTACTGCCTCCTCCTTATTTGCATCTTCCCTCAAGAACTCCTGTGGATGGAGCCTGGAGACAGCTTCCAGCTGAGGCCTCACAGCCCAGACACAACCTCTGTCTGTCCAGCAGCTGCAAAATGATGGTGCCCACCACGGGCACAGAGGAGCCAGGAGACAATCCTGGCTCCTGAGTTCCCAGGGAAGACGGAAGAGGGGGTGATTGTTCAGGAGGCGGGGGCAGTAGGAATTGGGAGGCATCGCTTTGGAGGGCGTGGGTTCGAGGTTTGGGATGGTCCCTTTCCACACAGGAGAGAGAGGCTGGACCCAGGCGTGGCCCACGGGGGCTGTGCGGGGCCTGGCTTCTTGCTTCTGTCCACCCCAGGCTAATGGGGGTGGTATTTGGGTGATTAGAGGACCAGAGGCCCTTTTGCCCTGGCCTGGGTTTCCATGCTTCGACATAAATTGTTTGCTTTACAGCGAAAGAAATACCCTGTTCCTTTGTTTTTCTAAAGCAAATCCGATCTGCTCTGAGCCTCCAGGAGGCAAGAAGTCTGAGATCAGCCACAACGTGGGCTCCCTCACCCCTGCCCTGAATGGGATGTGGACCGGGTGCTTCTTGCTGCCAGGATTTGGGGTGGCCTGGACTTTCATCCTTTGCTTTGATAGGACCAGCAGCCCAGGCTGAGCCTCCAGTGAACTTTGTCTCCCACTGTATCCCCCTCTGTCTCTCTCTCTCTCTCTCTCACCCCTCTCCCTCACCATCTTTTTTCCTCCCCTCCTCTCCCCTCCATTCCCTCCCCTTCCTTCCCTTCCCCTCTGTTCCCTTCCCCTCCCTTCTCTCTGTCTCTCTGCCTCCCTCTCTCTGTCTTACTGTTTATCTATGGGGGCTGCTGCAAAGTCCACTCAATGAAGTCCTCTCCACAGATCTCAGGCCAGAGACCCCTCTCCATACACACAGAGGGCCCAAGACATCCTCCCCACGTGTTAGACATGATAGCAGCCACTAAAGGTGCCCACACCCGAAGCCCTGAAACCTGTAAATATGCTGTTACGTGACAAAAGGGACTTTGCAGGCGTAATTAAGGTTATGGACTGTAAAATGTGGACATCATCCTGCTTTATCTGGTGGGCCCGTGGTGATCCTTCAGGTTCTTGGCAAGGACACCTGCAGTGGACCGAATGGTGCCCTGTGACGCAGGAAGGAAAAGGCCAGAGACAGTCACTATGATAGTCCCTGTCCTGCTACACTGGCCTGTCCTTGCCCAGGGGCCACGACCACTGAAGCCCCTTCCCAGGAGTGGAGAGGAGATCTCAGCACGTGGTTGCCTGGGAGCACTGAGCACAGGCACCTAGAATGTTGGAGAGAAAGGGCACCAGGGTGGACTGGATGGTCTGTCCACGTCCTAATCCCAGAAGCTGAGAACGTGACTGTGGGAAGTAGAAAATTCCTTTTTAATGTTTCCTTTCTTGTTAAAGAATAAGTGTGCTAATAGCTTTGTTAAGTCCTATCCTATGTAGCTGTTAGACATGCCATGCTTACAGGCACATAGTACATTCTATGTCCTTGTACTTTAACCAAAATACCTGTGCCAGATGTGCTCACAGGCATGTCCTAGCTCTCCATTGCTTTTATCTGTTTAGAAATGTTTTAAGCTATTAGCCAATTGGGTTTTAGATAGTGAGGTCTGGCTCCAGCCAATGGAGATCAGACACAGCAGTAAGGACAACCCCAAATGCATAAGGGGTAAATGTGTGTGTTTTCCTTTGTTCATTGTGCTCTCGTGGCATGATGGCTAGTGAGGGTGCCCTTCCTGCAGTCCAGAAGGTAAAAAATTGCATTGCTGAAAGATCCTTTGTCTCAGTGCTCATTTTTCTTTGCAGCACTGAGCATCTATTTCCAACAGTGACCTTACTTGGAAAAATGGTCACTGCAGATGCAGTTAAATTGAGGACCTTGAGATAAAATCATCCCGATTACCTGGGTGTGAGCCCTAAATCCAATGGCACACAGAGTAGATGCACATAAACAAAGAGAAAGCCACATGAGACTGGACGGAGGGGGAGATTAGAGCAGTGCAGCCCAATCCATGGAATGCCTGTGGCCACCAGAGGCAGGACGAGGCCAGAAGGACCCTCGCCAGAGCCTTCCGAGAGAGCGTGGCTCTGCCAACACCTTCACCTTGTGTTTCTGGCCTCCAGAGCTGCACACAAAAAGAATTTCTCTGGTTTAAAGCCACCCAGCTTGTAGCAATTTGTTATAGGAGCTCCAGGAGACAGATTGAGGCACAAATCTCAAACATGTGACATCAGATTCCCTGGGACAGCTTTGAAATGAATATTCTTGGCCCACTGTTAAATTAGTCAACTAAGGATCCATAATTTCATTTATTTATTTGTAGAGTCGAGGTCTTAGTCTGTCACCCAGGCTGGAGTGCAGTGGCATAATCATGGCTCATTACAGCCTTGGAATCCTGGGCTTGAGCAATCCTCCCACCTCAGCCTCCCTAGTGGCTAGGACTACAGATACGCACCACATGCCTGGCTAATTTTTTGTTTGTTTTATTTCTAGAGGTGGGGTCTAGCTGTGTTGCCCAGGCTGGTTTGGAACTACTGGCCTCAATTGATCCTCTCACCTCAACCTCCCAAAGTGCTGGGATCACAGACGTGAGCCACCATGTCTAGCCTAGGACTCATACTTTTTTAAAGCTCCCCAGATGATTCTTATGTAGCCATTTCACAGACCTGTGTTGGAGAAACATTTTCTAGTTTAATTTGCTTATTTTACAGGTGGAAAAACAGAAGCTCACCTCAACCCCCAGCCCATTAGGAGAGGAGGATTCTGTCCTCAGCTCTACCACTAATTCCTAATTGGGTGCTGTTTGGTGAGTGGTCAGGAAATTGCCCAACACCTTGGTTTCCAGGTGGCCAGCCTCGCCTCTTCTGGTCCTGAGATTTTAGCTCTGATGTTCTGAGAAAGCAAAGGCTTTTAACAGGGTGACTACTCTCCCCTGTTTTCCTTTCTTTTCTTTGCAATTTTCCCACAAGGAAGTTCCTGGGGGCTACTCTGGTACCTTTGGAGCTGTGATCAGCTAAGTGTGAATATGGGAGTGTGGGTGGCCTTTGGGACACCCTGCAGAGGGAGTTTGTGGTGGATCAAGGAAGGGTCCAGAGAGGAACACAGTCCAGAAACCATTTCCAAGCTGGGTCTATCCACTGCTGAAGCTGGAGCCACCCCATGCCTTGGAGTTTCCAATTCCGTGAGTCAGCGGAACCCTTCTGTGTGCTCAAGCTCACTCAACTTTTGCCTTGCCTTATTTTATGTGATCTTCCTTCCTGGGATTCAGCCTGAAAGATCCATGATGCAACTGCATTTCCAGGGAGATCTGAGGAGGACAGAGAGTATCATCTACTCCACCTTCTCCGTTAGACTAATGCAATCCACAGAATCCTAAGAACAGCAAAGACAGCCTCCTGCAATTCGAATGTTCACACCTTGGCCCTGCACTCCCTAAGGTAGGAGAAAGCCCTCAGACCCCTGGACAGGATCAGCCATGGAGCCCCGAGAAGCTATGTCACTGCTGTTGCTATGATTACTCTGTCAATATTACTACTATCATTTAGTTAAATTAAATCTACTCTTTGACTATTTTGTAAGATATCAATATCTGGCACATGTATCTCTCTTTGTCCCATCTTATTCTCTTCTGTTTGGTTGCATTTTAATGGTTCTATATAATTCAGAAAGGAAATCAAAAATGAAAGCTGCCAGGATTAATTTGTTGTGGATCGATTTTCTTGTATTGGGGACAATCATGAATATATTGGAGCCCAGCCACTTTCGTGCTCTGAGGTTGTCTCAATGGACTTCAGTCGACATGGCTTTCGAGGGTAAAATGCACCCCTGTGATCTTCCTGTAGTTTCACCTGTCATGCTGTCTGTTCTGAAGACAGTAAATGGTTGTGATAAGCTACTTTATGTTATGACATGCATTCTTTAATCTGAAATGTGTCTGTACCCCTGCAAATCCTACTGCAAAATGAGAATCACCTTTCCGAGGTGATCAACAGCATTCTTTTACAGATAGTTACCATGCTAGGAACAGGGAGGTGTGTGCAAATGACCACTATTCTACCTGAATTTTTGGGTTGCAGTGGGGGCAGGAAGGACAATCTAGCAGTTTCCAGTGTGGGGAGGGATGGACTAGGGATATGCAGCAGGAGCTCTGAGGATACAAAGGGGGACCCTCCACTCCCAAAGAAGGCTGAGGCTCAGGGAAGTTATAGGAGCCCCAGGAGACTGATAGAGACACAAATCCCAAACGTGCAGCATCAGATTGGGCCAATTAGGGAGGACTTTTACATCTCTCAGTGGAGAAGAGAGGAACATTGCTGGTGGCTGGACATGGTGGGAATCTTGAAATTACAATGGACTCTGTGGTTCTACACAGCTGGATGCAAATCCCGACTTCACAACTAAACAGAATCACATACCAGCACTCAACTTATTAGAAGATGAGGGCCCTGGCCCCATCTCTAACATGAATTCCTAACTTGGGGCTGACTGGTGAGTGGCCAGTGAATGGCCCAATGATGTGGGTTAGGGGTGGCCAGCCTTGCTTTCCTCTGTCCCATCTCTTCTCACTTCTGGACAACAGGTTCAAAGCTGGGCCCAGGGGTCTTGTTCTTAAGGATCCCTGTGTCTTGCCTTCAAGGCAGATGGCTCTTCTGACGTTTCCACATTTTTCACTCTTTTCCCTTTACCCAAGCCTGCCACTGTTTGAGGGAAACCCAAATGAGCAACAACTTCTGCCTTTCTTCATTTTACATGAATCTCCTTAGCTGGGATTCAGCCTGAAAGGTCTCAGATGCACAATATTTATAGGGATATTTGAGGAAAGAGAGTATCATCAGCTCTACTTTATACATTAGAACAATGCACTAGGTCCACCAAATCCTAAGAACAGCAAGGACAGCCTCATGCACCTCAACTGTCTACACCTTGGCTCTGCCCTCCCTTAAGTCAGAAGAAAGACCTCAGACCCCTGGACAGGATCAGCCATGGAGCCCTGAGAAGCCATGTTACCATTAGTGCTATGATGACTATGTTCTGATTCCCAATTTTCTCATGTGAAAATGGAGACGATAGTGGGATCCTCTTGGCAGAATTGTAGTGAGGTTTAAGTGAAACGATTTAGGTGATGCTCATAGTCCACTGCCAGGTGGGTGAAATGTGGGCTTCCAATATATGTCAGCTGCTTCTATCCTGGTTTCCACCAAGAATGTCACCACCATCACCAATACCTTCATTGTCTGCAGACCCTCGTTTCTCCAAATAACTTAGCAACCCTATGCATGGGGCCATCCCTGCCCTCTGTTGGGTTAGGGAGATGGTTCCATCATGGGAACCCCATGCATGAGGCCCCCAAGCCATAGGAACCTCTTTAGCAACCAGTGGCCAAAGGGGGTCTCATGGCTTCCCTGGATTTACCTTGAGGTCAGGTATCAGGTGAAACTCATTCTGGGGCTCTGAGCGTCTTATGTGGAGACATGTGGGCTCATCTGGTTCAACTAAGGGTATAGTCAGCAGCGTGGTCAAGATAAATCACCCTGTGTTCCTATCCACCCCTCACTCAGACTGTTTTCTAATAAGTTACAGTGCTCAGATTCCCTTCATTTCCAGTTTCAAAACAAGCTTTGCAAGATGCACCAGGTGACGGACTGTTCTTCCTCCACATTTCTCCTCTTTGGTGGTTTTCTTAACATTTTTTATTGTAGCCAAATCCAAGGCTGAGTGAGGAGCAGTCCTGTCCAGACTAAAATTTATCCACAGCTCTCTTCTTGGCTTAAAGCAATTTTTTTTTAATTCACTCCACTCTACCCTGTCCTGCTAGCAGCTGGCTCTGCTTTTATTTCCCTCTAGAAAAGCCAGAAAATGATCAAAGAAAATAAAATCCTTTTCTCCAAGACCAGGCTAGTCACATGGACTAAATCAGGTCACCCATGTCATACATGATATGTGCCTCCTTTTCTCAATTGAGGCTTCCCTCAGAGTGCCATTTACATACATATGAAAGAGAAAGGGTTCCTGAGCTTCCTCTACTACAGAACCAAGTTTTGTAAATGTTATATGGGTGCTTGAGAAGAAAGTGTTCACTTGACATTTTGGTAAAAGCTTTAACACATACTTGATAATATCACAATTGCTAATGATGTTATTAAATTCTTCAGCACTTTTGGAAATTTAGCTTGCTTTATCTACAATTTAGAAAGGGTAGAGAAATCTCCTAACAGAAGTGTGGATTTTTCCATTTCTTTCTGTAATTTTATCAGACATTGCTTCAAGTACTTTGAGGCAATTTTTTATGTGAATACAAATTGAAATGATTCTATCTTCTTGGGAAACTGAATAACATCATAATCTAATGATCCTATTTCTGTTAATGTTTATTTTTATTATAGGCTGTTTTTGTCTGATATTAATGTAGCCTCCCTGCATTCTGTTGGTTGTTAATTACATAGTCTAACTTTTACCATTCTCTTATATCCAAGTGTGTGTCCTAGTTTTTAAGTTGGATTTCTTATAAACAGCATAAGGTTCAGTTTATTTAAAAAAAAAAATTAGATCTCACAATCTATGCCTTAAATTGTCAAATTTAGTCCATTTATATTTATTGTGCATACAGATATATTACATTTGTTTTTTTTTTTTTTTTGAGCATCCTACTTTTTACTATACCTTTTCCTTTATTATCCTTCCTTTTTTTAATGGAGTAGGTTTATTTATTTTCTAGCTGGGCAACTTTGAACAAATCACCCAAGCTCTTAGTATCTTCAACTATAAAAATAAAGATAATAGCAAACTATACAAGAGAACATTGTGAGGATTAAGAGAGTTACTATGTGTAAAGTTTTAGAACAGCACCTGACATATAAGTATGATGTTTGTGCTTGTAGTAGTTCATTATTTCTTTTTTCCCTTCTTCTGGCTTTATACATTATTTCTATTCTTTTACTATTTTTTTATTGGTAATTCACCATGAATTTTTAACAAAGTCTAAAGCAACATCACAACCCCCTTGGAACTAATACAAGAATCTTGACATCATAACCCTTGTCACTTTTGTGTTACTGTCCATGATTTTAGTTTTTCTTTTTAAAAACTCCCATAAATTAGAAATGTTGTTATTACTTTATGCAAATGTTTTGTATTTAAACATATTTGAGCACCAATGCTGTGCCTGGCACCGTCTAGACTCTGGAGGTAGAGAAAATGTTTAGATTTACCAGTTTATTGGTTCATCATCTCTGCTAGTATCTCACACCTCCTTTCTGGGGTCATTTCTCTTCTCTTCTCATTAAGCTGTGCATCCTTAATGACAGCATAAATCACTAACCTTCATGTTAGGTGGGAGGGTAGCAAATTCACTGCATTTTTATTTATCTAATATATCTTTATTTTGCCCTTGTTTCTGAAAGATAAGTTTGGTGCATTCATAATTCTAGTCTAGCAGTTATTTTCTCTCAGGAGGTTGAAGGTCTTATTCCATTTTCTTCCAGCTTCCATTTTGGCTTTTGAGATCTCTTCTGCCAAACAAGTTTTCATCTCTTTGCAGGTGGCCTTTCTTTCCACATATCCCTTATAGGTTGCCCCCTTCTCATCTGTGTTTGGCAGTTTTACTACAATGTGATAAAGGGGTGGATTTCTTTTTTATTTATTTTATGAAGGATATAGTATAGTTTCTACCTCTGTGGTTTTGTATCTTTTATCAATGGAGTAAAATTCTTGGCCATACCTCTTAAAATATTCTCTCTCCTCTTTTTAATTTTTTCTTTCTTTCTTCTTCTAGTACTCAAAATAGATTCATGGTAAAACATCTGATTCAATCTTCCAGGTCTTTAGATCTTTCTTATTTTAAAAAAATTTCCATAATCTATTCTGGATTATTGCTTGAGATCTGTCTTCCAGTTCATCAATTTTTTTTTCTTTAGCCATGTCTAATCTGTTTTTTAACATAGCTATTAAATTTTTCACTTCAACGATTATACTTTTCATTTTAAAAATGTTAATTTGCTCAAATCTACCTGTTGTTGCTTCAGTTTGTAATTTTTTTCTTTAAATATTTCTCACATCATTATTTTGTATTCTTATTGTGATCACTCTAATGCCCAGTTTCTTGAAAGAGGAAACGAGAATGCATTGTTTCTGCTGACTCTCACTCATCGTGTCTTGCTCTAGCCATTGTTGATTATGGGTTCATAGAGGTTGGCCTTACCTGTAGGTGCCTAAATGGAGAATATTGTCTCAAAAGAGAATTTCCATTAACTTCCACCATGAGCCTGGGGAAGCCACCCTCCCAGGGTGACTCCAGCCCCCAGTCCCAGGATTAACCTGGGAGTTTCAGGATTAACTTTTCTCCTTGTTGCTGACGTAGAATCCCTACCTGCAAGGAAGTCTTACAGCTCATGTGGTTCACAGCTCAGGAGTTTTTTTGCTTTTCCTTTTGAAAGTCTTTACAAAATTTCCATGCAAGATCAACAAGGCAATAAAAATTATATTTTATGCAAGAACCAAATGTTTTATAGTGGGAAGTCTCCCCAGGGTATCTCTCCCTTTCTCATTGTTATTATCCTTGATTGAACATTCAGTGGAGATGGGTATGAGGTCACTGATAAGAAGAAAGGAATGAATTCCAGGTGATTCCAGATGAAGCCTTACTCGGTTCCTCTCCGCTCATGCTTTCCATCTCATTACCTAGCGTACATTACCATGGTTTAAAAGAGAGGCTATGAGCTTGTAACATTCACTAGAATGTAAATGGTACAAGGGGAGAAATTTTCTCAATTTACTCAGTTATGCTCCCTCATCGTACGCAATAACACCTGGCACATAGTAGGCATTCATTAAATATCTATTGCCAACCAAACGGATACTAGATTGACTTTTCCAGGCCCATTAAGAAGTAAACTGAGAATTCACATATGCCATCCCCCAGCCCCACCCCCACACCACATGCACACAGAAAATGCTAGCATTTTGGAAATCTGAAGATAATTTTAATACTTTCTTGACACTCCGGGAATGTGTTATTTTACCATGCCTTTCTTTAGGCTGTGCATACCCACTGAAGAGAAGCCACTTTTTTTTTTTTTTTTAAGACTGTCTTACTCTGTCGCCAGGCTGGAGTGCAGTTGCACAATCTTGGCTCACTGCAACACCTTCTGAGTTCAAGAGATTCTCCTGTCTCAGTCGCCGAGTAGCAGGGACGACAGGCATGAGCCACCACGCCCAGCTAATTTTTTGTATTTTTAGTAGAGACGGGGTTTCACCATATTAGCCAGGATGGTCTCGATCTCCTGACCTCATGATCTGCCCGCCTCCACCTCCCAAAGTGCTGGGATTATAGGCCTGAGCCATGTGCCGGCCAAGAAGCCACATTTTTATTGCTTGGCACGACTATGCCTGAGCCTGTCTCACTGGAAACATCTTCAGCAAAGTGTTGGTTAAGTCATTCTGTTTCTCGAGACTCTCTTGTGAAGCAATGTTTCTCACACCTGAGTGTGTATCAGAATCACCTAGAGGAGTGAAGACACAAATTGCTGGCCTGCTAGTCTCACCCCCAGTGTTTCCGATTCAGTATGTCTGGCCTGGGGTTTGAGAGTTTACATGGCTTGCAAGCTCCTTGACGCTGCTGGCTGGAGGCCACGCTTTGAGAGACCCTGACCTGCAGCTTTCCCATGCAGTGATCTGCTGGGCCCTTCTCACTCTTCTCTCCCTAGGAGGCATCTGCGATTTGAAGCTGAGAACTGAGTGTGATGACAAGAGGCAAATCAACGCATGCTGCATTTCCTTCACCTTTTTCACGGGCATCTTAATTGTACACTTTAAAAATCCAGTTAAGCGCACATCTCTACCCCAGCACCAGGCCTTCCCAGACCACTCTGAAGCCTCCCTCCCTGGCTTCAGGCTCACCGAAAATTAACTTAAAAGCAAAGTGCCAAAGCAAGCCATGGAGACGCAGGTTCGACGGGGACAAATTGCAAGTTCTCACATGCAAATGTGTAATCATCTGTTGTTTCAGCAGCGCATCCTTCATCCCGTCCCTTCTGGAAGGATGACACCTCCTGCTTCGTTTTATTGGGAAGATTGATGGCATTGTGTCCGGGAACAACAAAGGCTTTCGGTGCCCCTTTTCATCCACTCCTCATCCCCGAACACAACCGCCGGTAACAAAGGCAGAGTAAAAGATGGGGGTGTCAATGTAATTAGTTCTTCAGAAGCAAGATTGCTGGTGATTTATAGAAGGGCGTCCATGTGTCCCTTCGTTCCTAACGTCAATAGCAAAATGAGAAAGTCCAGTGGAGATTCATGGGCAAAACAATTTAGTTGTCTTATAGACAGAGCATAACATATCAATACAATATTATTAACATCCAAAAAGACGATATTATTAAAATAAAAAACCTCCCCTCATTTTTCTCTGACAGCCGAGATGTTAGCACGCTGCTCCGAAGTGCCATCTCTTCTCTCTCCTTTTTCCCTGTGCTCCCTTTGCTTCCTTTCCCCAAATGGAAGAGTCACCTGTTTAGAATGCCCTTCCCCTTTGGGCACAATCCGGGTATGAAGATGCTGCCCATGAACCATTGAATTCCTTGGGGCCAGAATCCACTTACATCCTCTACCCCTGTCCTGCTGTTGGGGGCCACACCATTCTTCCCATCTGGTCGAAATGAAAAAGGTGTGAACATGCAGCAGATGGAATCCAGACTGAAGCCAGCAAGGGGAGCGTAAGTTAGAACAGGCTCTTCCTTCCTCTGCCCTCCCCTTGCAGCCCCTCTCGCCCTGGGTTTGTAGTCGGAGATGCTTGAGACTGTCATAGCTGGATTCAAAGCACATCTGAGTCCTGAAGTGACTGATGAGAGAAAAGAGAAGCAAAAGAAAATGACAAATTTTTAAAATTGGTATAGTTTTTTAAATTTTATTTTTCTGTGATCTGGGGTACATGTGCAGGATGAGTGCCATGGTGGTTTTCTGCACCTATCAACCCATCGTCTAGGTATTAAGCCGGGCATGCATTAGTTATTTGTCCTGATGTTCTCCCCCACTCCACCCTCCATCGTCAGGCCCCAGTGCGTGTCGTTCCCCTCCCTGTGTCCATGTGTTCTCATTGTTCAGCTCCCGTTTACAAACCAGAACATGCAGTATCTGGTTTTTTTCTTTCTGCATCAGTTTGCTGAGGTTAATGGCTTCCCGCTTCATCCATGTCCCTGCGAAGGACATGATCTCGTTCCTTTATGGCTGCCTGGTATTCCATGGTGCATGCTTACCATATTTTCTTTATCCAGCCTATCACTGATGGGCATTTGGGTGGATTCCGTGTCTTTGCTATTGTGAATAGTGGTGCAATGAGCATACGCGTGCCTGTGTCTTTTGGTGAGAATGTAAATTAGCTCAACCATTGTGGAAGACAGTGTGGCAATTCTTCAAAGATTTGCAACCAGAAATACCATTTGACCCAGCAATCCCATGACTGGGTATATACTCAAAGGAAAGAAAATGAAACTTTTTAAACTGATAAAACAGGTATTGGAGAGTGCGGTTTAGGTGTGAGGCAACAGTGAGCTTCCTGATTCTCTGCCACCAGGTGAAACTCACCCGCCTCTTCCTGGGTCATCCCAGGCATGGAGGAGCAGGACCACAGAAGGGACAAGGTGAGGACAGAGCTAAGCTATAACGACAAGGCCCCTCCCTGTTGCCAAGCTCAGCAGGAGCCTTATGCGGAGGGAAAGGAAGCTCCAGGGAGCTGCAGTGATTAGTGTCCCTTCCCATGGAAATGTGAAGTCCACTTTGCCTCCTCGTGAAAGAGGCTCCTAGGCCACACCTGATGGGGACTCAAGAAACTGTGAGGAAGAGGGCCCAGCTTGTGAGTGGTCACAGGGTCGCATGCCAAGTGATAACTGGCAGACGGAGGGGAGACGGTAGGTTTGCTGCTGAAGTTCTGAGCTATGTCCCGCCCAGCAATTCACTCCCGGAGACCCACTGGGGTGTGGCTCCTTCTACCAAGAGGTCCGGGATTGAGTGTTGGGCGGAAATGCTGAACAGCATCTCCCAAAGAAGGAGGCACATTATCCCACCTTTCTCTTGCCTCGGATAAAGAAGGACTCCCGGCAGAGGCCTGGTGTCTTAGAGACTTTTTGTGGGTGGTATCTGAGTTACTCTGCATGGGGAACACAGCCATCGGTCTGTGCAAATGGTGGCTTCTATCAGCAGGGAGGGAACCTTTGGCCTGGTCCTTTGGTCTTCACTGACCCCCATCCCTGAGGCTCCTGCTGCCAGAACCAGCCTGAACGCCCCTCTCAGATGCCCATCCTCAGCTCTGCCCTCTCTTTGCCCCTTAGTCCAGCCCATTCACTTTCCCCCCAAAGGAAAAGTCCCATTTGCCATGGCCCAGTGCCCCGTGGGTCTCTGAAATAAAGGGTTAGCCAGTTTTCAGGGCCATGTTTGGGGTCCTAAAGGGATGACCTCTAACAAGATTGGAACATTAAATGGAAATAAGAACTTCTAAGATGTACACAGTGACGTGAATTAAAGGGATTATGCCTTGAAGAAAAGGGACGTCAAGGGGGACAGTCTCTATTTTTGCACAATGATCTGTGAAGCGGAGCGGCAAGCCCTGAGGCTCGCCATGATTGGCTGCTGCCCCTGAGGACAGTCCAGATCTTTCTTCTTTTGGAGCAATTCCTTCTAAGCCACCCCTTGCTTTCCAACATCCTTCTGATTTCCCTCTAAATTCAGTAGTGGGACCGGAAGTCACCTCTCTCCAGCAGCTCCTTCAGACATCGCCTGTGGGATTCTCAGTGATGAGGGAGCAGAACTCAGGTTCTCCCAGCATTTTACAAGGAGGGAATGCTGACGTCCCACATGATGTCCCAGGAATTCATGCTCTGATAAAGAGACCTTGAAAGGAAAGGAAGGAGATGATGTCAAGAGAAAGAGGCCCCTTGCTTCTTGGTTACCCATCAGCTACCAAAATCCACACTTCTTCTAACTTTATCTCTTCTTGTCACAATTGCATTGTGGTTGTCCCAATTCATCATTTCCATCCCATCCAGACTATGGCCCTCGGAGGAGGAAAATTCACAGTCCCCTAAACAGCAGTGTTTATGCAGATCATGTGATGGCTTTATGTCTTTCATTAAGGAGGTGATTCTGGCAATGCACCGGTTAAACAACGGAGCAGATGTAGCATTTTGCATATTCTAGTTTGCTTATTATATTTTTCTCTTTAATTACAGCTCCGAGGGCAACAGTTAAGCAAGTGATTTTGGTGAATTCAGACAACTGCCATGGCTGTGATTTAGGAATCCTGTCGCTGGGGTCTCCTCACACTGTCCTTGGGCTTTGCTTTGCTTGTGGGCAAACAGACTCACACAATCCAATTTCAACCAGACTGCACGCAAGAGAGTTATGGGCATTTTCTAAAACAAAAAAAGCCCTGCATCTCCATATATAAGTACGATTGCATTCCCAGTAGTTAACTTTATAGTAACAGTGGAAAAGCAGCTTCTTTTGTAAGTTTCTTTTTGATCCATCATAACTCACTCTGGAAATAGCTTCGAGGCCAAAATTATTTGCTGTTGGTCTTGGCCAGAAAACAAACTCTTCTTCTTTCCTTTTTAAAACCTTTTAGAACTTAATCCCTTTAGCCATCTTGGGAATAATGAAAAGCTGTAAGAAAAAAGGAAAAAACACAGAGGTCATGATTCTGGTTAGTGATCACATAATTTAAAAGCCAGTCAAACCTACAGCTGCCAGCAGTGAAGGTGTTGATCACACCCCACCTCACGGAAGGAAGCAGGGGTCCACTCTGGAGAGAAACTGAGAAAGTTACAAACCTTTTCTTGAGGACTTGAATTTGCTTTTCTGACATTGAACCAGGGTACATAATAAAAATCTAATCTTACTCTGGCTGGCTGAGTTCTCATCACTTGACCAAATTAATTTCTCATTGAAACAACACATATTTCTTGTCTCACAAGAGGGAAAAACACAGGTTTTCTTTCAACTGATGACAAGGCTAATAATCTAGAAGTGATTTTAAAACTTCCTTGGCTGGCTGTGTGGCTGATGTCCACACCTTTGCTCCATTCTGACCTAGCCTCTCTTTTGATTCCATTTCATGGAATCATGGAGCTAATGATTCCATTGAGCTAATCACGGGCTAATCAAACTCAGCCCATATTGTTGGAGCAATTTGCTGGGCACAAAAAGGGTCAAGAAACTCCTGCAAGATTTGAGTGCTTCATAAAAGCTACCATGAGCTCACACTCCCCGAGTTTCCCTTGTTGAAATTGGAAATGAGGATCAAATCTAGGATTAGTCTTCTGTTCCTGACTGAACGGAAGAGTTACTCAAGAGGCTCAGAGCCACCTACATAACTGCTTAAGTCATGAGCTTTGTAGCGTCACTTGTTTCAAAGTTAAAAGACATCATACCCGACTCTCCCAACTGCAGATGAGTTCAGGGAGACTGATCCTAGCTGACTCATCTCCTGGGAGAGAGTTCTGTTTCCGTATCAGCAAAGGAGGTACCCCAGAGTACCCTCACACATTCTCCATCTGCAACACATAACTGAAATCACTGCAGACGTTCACCCTTAGTTCTGAGAAGTTGCACTCAGAGACGCAACCATGTGTGCATGTGCACATACACGTAACACACACATATACAAATGTGTATGCACACACACATGCATGCACACATATCCCTACAGACACAAGTACATGTGCACACACATAGCCCACCCATAAATAAATGTGTGTGCACACCACCAGTATGCATGCACACATGCCCTCACTCCCATGCACACACACAGGCTCACACATACACACACACATGCATGCACACACACCCCTACACACACACAAGTACAAATGCACACCCCTATAGCACACCCATAAATATATGTGTGTGCACCCCACCAGCATGCATGCACACACAGGCTCACATATACACACACACATGCATGCACACACACAGGCTCACATATGCACTTACCTGCTGCTGATGTTCTTAGCACTCTGACTTCAGAGTCCCTACTTGCTCAGTCCCTCCATAGCCCATAATTTTGACCTTGTGGTTCTTCATTGTTCCAAATTAACTTGCATGGCACCATTTCCCAGAGATCTTGGAAGAGCTGTTTGTCACAGACCTATGCCCATGATGTCTAAAATGACCCCTCCAGCCCCATCATGCATAAAGAATAAGCTGGAGCTATTTCCCAGTGGGCTACCTTTGCAGGGATTGACACCCAGGTCCCTGTGGTGGCCAGTGATAACCATCTTCATCTTGACAATCTATTTTCATGGAACAAAGCAAGGAGGCCCGGCACAAGCCTGCAATTTATGAGTGTCTGATCTCTGACATTCTCTTGTCTTTGGTTTACCTTTGAGAAGCAGCCTGGCTGGGTGAATGAAACACAGGACCAGAACCTGGAGATGAGACTTGAGTTCAATATGTATTATCGCCCAAGTCCGGCAACGTCAGTGGCTTTATCTTAACCGGACATTGTTTGCTTAGCATGCCATGAAGGTGGGAATCAGCAGAGGAAGGTAGGAGGGAGGCGAGCTTTTATCTATTTGTATCTTGTTTAATCTATTCTTAAACATTTAGCGTTTTTTCAAACTCATGTAGTTCAAATTGACATTGGAAATGGTTTCTGGAGATCAAGGTGAGTGTATACAGGACTCAGGAAGGGCAGAGACCACATCTGAATGAGTTTTGTCTGATCAAAAGTGACCTGAAAGGTATATTGAGTGGGAGAAGCCAGGATGGAAACGATGTTTGTTCAGCATTGTTTTTGTTACCTGATCACCATTTTAAATACCTTTAATTACTCTCTAGCTCCACAAACCCACATACAAGAAGGAAAGAGGGCAAGAGACATTTCAGTGAAGTCCACGTGCATGAATGTGCACCGCCTTGTGATAGTTCCATGCCAGGGGGCTCAGCTGGTAGAACCCATCTGCGAGCCGCTCTTGAGGGGAACGAGGCCTCTGTGGTTTTCCACCATCTGCTGTGCCTCCCTTCATGGCTCTGGGAGGGACTTCCTTGAGCTTAGATCTAGCTCTCCACTGAGAGTTCAGAGGCCGCCAGGCTGACCAGACCCTCCAGAAACACGTACAAGGCTATGCTCGGCAACAGTGACTGGTGAACACACTGAACCAGTGACTATGCCTTGCAAGGGGCTCACACTAAAGCAAGAAATCCATCCTTTCATGAGATACTTGTGATAATTAACAGAGTTTTCTCCAAGAAAAACTATCGACAGGTGAAAAAGTGAACAGTAAACTGGAACAAGATAATTCTTCCAGTAGATGAGCCACATCAACTGCTGTTTAACACCAAGTACACAGAACCACAACTTGTAAACCAAGCGAAACTCTGAGCCACAGAGACCTCTTTGGTGCCAGCTAAGGGGTCCATAAAATTTCCCTCAAATTCCTAATTAGCTACAACTTTGACCATGCCAGTACCTAAGATGCCAAGAACAAATATTTTTTTTTTTTTTGGTCTGAGAATTTATAAATTAACAGTTGGTGAATGTCAGGAACAACTGATGTACCACCAAAACCTAAGTTTCTTAAATCACAAAGATTCAGGCTAGGTGCAGTGGCTCATGCCTGGAATCCCAGCACTTTGGGAGGCCAAGGTGGGAAGATTGAGGCCAGGAGGTCAAGACCAGCCTGGGCAACATAGTGAGATTGGTCTCTACCAAAAAAGTATGAAAATTAGCTGGGCATGGTGGCATGCACCCGCAGTCCTAGCTACTCAGGAGGCTGAGGTGAGAAGATCCCTTGAGCCCAGGAGTTCCAAGCAGCAGTGAGCTATAATCACACCCCTGCTCCCCAGCCTTGGTGACAGAGCAAGACTGTCTCTAAAAAGAAAGCAAAAACAGAAACAAAACAACCCAAAGATTTTCCACACAGTGACCTACCAGGAATGTCTGAGGCTAAGGCTGAGACCTTGCTCTTGGAGGTGATGATGGCTGAATTGAAATAGCCCTGCATTCTTTATCATCTGGATTAATAAATTATGCTGGGAAACACAGAAGGTGGGAAGGAACCATCTTAATAGATTCCTTGAGAGTGATGGAGATGGCATTCAGCTGCTGGACAAGAGCAAATTGTTGCTGGTTGTAGAACTTCCAGCCAAGTGTGCTGGCTGTCTTCCTACACTGAGCCAAGCAACACAGAAGGCAAAATAGAAATTGGCCACATTTGTGTGTCTTGTGCCTGGAGAGGGAATTGTTAGACAGATAGATAGATAGATTGGTAGATAAGAGATGACAGGTAGCTCTCTGAGAGTTACTTATTTTATTTACATATCAGATCTCTCTATCATCTATCTACCTACCTACCTACCTATCTATCTATCTATCCATCCATCTTGTTGATGTTATTTCTCTGAAGAATTCTGAAATGGTTTCCAAAAGCCATCTGGCTAGCACTCTCTGAGACCTGTTTTTCTTGGGCATCCTTCCACCAGCCGGTAGACAACCTTTACCTGGTCTTGGTGAAATGCACCCTGGCTGAGAGACGCCTCTGCATTTTTAACACAGCACTGATAACATACAGGAACCTCTGAAGGAGACACCTTCCCCTGGAGCACCATCTCTAGGTTCTGAGGTTGTTCTTCAGCCCCATTTGTTACTGCTCCTCTCTCAGTTTCTCAGGGACCCACAGAAATCAGCAGCCAGAGGGAGACCCTGGCACACACATGGGTCTGATTCCACAATATGCAAGATTTCCCACCTAGATTTTGGTGGAATCCGTTTTTCCTTCAAGCAAAACTATATTTGCTGTGGATACTACTAATGCTGCTGTGCTTAATAACAACTACAATAATAATGTCTACATAAAAATAAATAGTATGTATGATTTAATGTTCATGAGTGTTAGAGCAGGAGCATCGCTATTTTGGACAAACATCACCATTTTAAGTTTCCCTTGATTTAAAAAAAAAACAACTGCCCAAATCCAGCCCCAAAACATCAGCCTAATGTCTAATGTCAGCATAACCAGAAGTATTCCAAACTTAAAATAAACCCCCTCCGACCAGAAACATGCCAACCCCAAAATAGCCTTCCCTCTGACCAGAGACATTCCAACCCCACAATTAACTTTCCCTCACATGAAAACATTCTGAACCTACAAAAAGGTCCCCCTTTCCTAAAAATATCATTAGTCTGTAAGAGAAAATGCTCCTAACTGAAATCGGCCAGAAGCCCCTCTCAGGTTTATTATTCAACATAAGCTCATCGTCAACTGTTAAGCCACTTTTCGTGTTTCTTTCCTCTTTCTTTAACTCTTACAATGAGTGTTACTATTTTGTTCTGGAGTTAACTTGAACCCAAATCCTCAGAGATAGTTTTTACTCTGTCCAAAAATCCCTCCACCACGAACAAAGGTAGTAAGCTTTCTGTGACCCTGCAAGCGCCCCACTTGTCATAGGTCCATGCTGTGGCTGTGCATCTCCCCTTCTCTGTCTGCCATATGTTCACATTTTCTATTTGCTGAGTGTTTTGGCTGCATTTGGTCAGATGGAAGCCTCTGTCCAAATAGTTCATTTGGTTATGTCAATTGTCTAAGCTGAAGACTGTTAGGCTCTGAGATAGAGACGTGAAATTTAGGATAAATGAAGTAAATTAAATATCAAGTTGGAAATAGGTTGCTGAAATGAGTCCAGTCGCAAATTAAGGCTCATCTGAGTCTTCACTTCCTGTACCAGATGAGTAAGAACATGGTGCATGGAGCAATTGAGCCACAATGAGATAGGGAAGGGATTTAAGGGCAAAAGCAGGTCTGGGTGCTTGAGGCAGACTGAGCTTGATGATCTCTTGGGGAGAGCTACTGTATGACTGTCTAGAGAGCAGTCGCCTGTGGTGCAGGGTAGCAGGGCTGTAGGAGATGAAGTTCAAACATCCAGAAAGGTCTCTGCTCATTCACATTTAAGCTGGCTGAACTCAGATGAGTTACTTTTGAGATGGGTGAAAAGGTTATCTCTGGCTCAGACTCACACTCAGGGATCTTGGGCAAGTCATTTAACCACTGGGATGCTCTGATTCCTCTTATGGCAAGTGGGGCAAATAATTCCTATGTCAAGGACTGTGGAAGAAGTCAATGGGTATTTGGAAGGTGTCTTTCTTGGTATCTGGGATATAAGAGACATGCAGTAAGTGAAGTGGCCACTTGATGCTTCAGATGAAAGTCTTCAGTTAACTTTGCAAGGGTGAGGCTGCACATTAGCATGTTTTGGTCTCTTCCATATTTATTCTGCCCCTATTTCCTAGAGTCTCCACCTGTTTTGTAAGGGAGCTGGTTGTGAGCTCAACACAGAGCTCTGCTGGGATCGTACCATGGACTCCTCAATGGTGTGGTTCATGTCTCCTTCAGCCTATGTCTTGAGTACTGTCCTACAACTAAGCACGAACAGATGCATGTGTTATACCTGACTGGTCAATAAATATGGTGTTCATGAGATTAGGATGAAGGATAAGGTGGGGGCAGGGTGGGGGGTGCAGAAATCACTCAAAGCAGGAGCTGTGGAGCATGTCTTGGAAGTAGCAGTGCTACTCTGAAGGTCAGAAGACAGGGGCATGAGTCTCCAGAATCAAGCTGTGAGCACCCTGTTGCTGCTGGGAGCCATGATGGACTCCCCAGGGAAATGCTCGTGTTGGAGTTGACAATGACGTGAACTTTGGAACCAGACCCACCCAAGCCTGAATCCAGGCAGCATCACTTTCTAGTTGCATTATCTGTGAAAGGGATATATCCTAACCCTGTGTGGTCTACGTGGACCAGACACTGTGGGGGCTGGGGAGCATGCAGTGGTCCTGACAACGAGAGCCCAAGCAAGTCTGTTTAGGATCTAACTTCTTATGATTGTCCATGGATTTGCCCTTGAAAGAATGGTCAGTTTGACAAAGATGACCTTCCGATGCCACTTTCCAAGGCCATTTTCTCCTGCTACCCAATTCTGAATGAATAAAATCACTCACATGAAGTCCCTGGGATCTTCACAGATAACCTCTTCAAGGAGTTCCTGCAGTTGAGAGAGAACACAAGTCTGAAAGCCCAGAGGGCTGATGGTAGAATTCTAGGTAGCAGTAGGAGAGTGATTTTTAATATGAGAACCTTTCCAGTCAGACCCTGGGGTCCCTCCAGCCCTCCCCAAGAGGGAAATCATATGGAAGGGAGGATTGCAGGGCCTCTGTGCAGAGTGAGGTGGGGTATGGCTCTCTCAAGTCTGTTTAAAGAAATGTGAGGACAGGGAGTGAACTCTGAGGATCAAGCATGAGGATTTCTGCTATGTGGGCATGTAATGTGTCTCCCAGGGCACCATACCTGCTGGGAAGAAAACAGCATCCTCTGCCCAGGCAGCTGCCACCTGTTTCACCACTGGCCCCCTTTCTCCTGGTTTTGGATACTTAAGGCTGGGCAGCCTGGCCACATCTAAGCAATTCTCTCCATGTCAAACATCTGTGGAGAAATGACGGGTAGCCAACTGTCTTGTCACCTGCACTGCAGATCAGCTAATATTAAAGTGCTGGGTTGCTATGCATTGAAGTAATGAAAGTCCTTCTCGGAGCATGAGATGGAGCTAAATGTGAGGAATTTAGAATGGGATGGAAGAGAGACAGGAGAGAGTCATAAATATTCTACTAATGTGATCTACAGCCACTTCCTAGTCAAATCTCGGGCTGCGCTGGGCCTCTCACACACCAGAATTGCAAAGTTTCTCCTAAAACCCAATTTGTATTCCATCTCTCTCCTGCCCTTTCTTTTCTTTAGACCTTAATTTTATGAGCGATTGCTTTGTAAAGGATGGATCATCACCGGTTTACCGAGAAGCCATGCAATTCCTAATTGCCTTTCCAGAGAGTTCTTTCTTTGCAGAAAACTTTTATTCTGGTATCTTCATCATCACCTCCCAGCTGTCTTCCTCCTCTTCACTTTCAACCACAGTTAGCACCCACCCCTACCCCATCTGGGCATGGTGTCCACCCTCCTTGCTGGTAACCATGAGGTTTTTCCTCCCTGCTCAACCTCATTTCCTACTGCTGGTCACCCTGGCTTTCCAGGCCCCACCTCTACTGGCCTCACATGATCTTGACAAGTGCAGCATCCTCTGACCCAGTATTTCAGCACATGATATTGCCTTCTCTGGAAGATTCTTCCCCACATCGTCGTATGAACAGCTTCTGCTGGTCTTTTGGAGAGAACACTGACATTTATGGGAAGACATGACATTCATGAGAGAACACTGATGTCATACGAAGGACACTGAGCCTCCCAGAAGGACACTGACATCATAAGGAGGACACTTACATCTTATGGAGGACACTGACATCGTATGGACGTATTGATGTCATATGGAGGATACTTACATCATACGGAGGACACTGACATTGTATGGAGGATATTGACATCATATGGAGGACACTGACATTGTATGGAGGATATTGACATCATATGGAGGACACTGACATTGTATGGAGGATATTGACATCATATGGAGGACATTGGCATTGTATGGAGGATACTGACACAATATGGAGGACACTGACATCATATGGAGGACATTGACATCATATGGAGGATATTGACATCATATGGAGGACATGGACTTCATATGGAGGACATTGACGTCATATGGAGGATACTGACATCATACAGAAGACACTGGCATCATATGGAGGGCACTGACATCATATGGAGGATATTGACATTATATGGAGCACACTGACATCGTATGGAGGACACTGACATTATATGGAGGATACTGACATCATATGGAGGACACTGACATCATAGGGAGGATACTAACATCATAGGGAAGATTTTGACATCATATGGAGGACACTAACATCATATCGAGGATTTTGACATCATATGGAGGACACTGACATCATATGGAGGACAGTGACATCATATGGAGGACATTGACATCATATGGAGCATATTGACATCATATGGAGGACATCGACTTCATATGGAGGACATTGACATCATATCGAGGATACTGACATCATACAGAAGACACTGACATCATATGGAGGGCACTGACATCATATGGAGGACATTGACATCATATGGAGGATATTGACATTATATGGAGGACACTGACATCGTATGGAGGATATTGACATTATATGAAGGACACTGACATCGTATGGAGGACACTGACATTATGTGGAGGATATTGACATCATATGGAGGACACTGACATCATAGGGAGGATTTTGACATCATATGGAGGACACTAACATCATACGGAGGATTTTGACATCATATGGAGGACACTGACATCATAGGTAGGACACTGACATCATATGGAGGACACTGACATTGTATGGAGGAAGGACATTTATGTCCACAGGACACTGTCACTGATGAGAGGACACTGATGCTCATGGAGGATACTGACATCATACAGAGAACATTAACATGCACAGGAAGACACTGACATCCAAGGAGGACACTGACATCCAGAGGAAGACACTGAAGTCCACGAAAGTACACTGACATCCAGGAGAAGACCCTGATGTCCATGAAAGAATGCTGACATCCAGGGAGTGACACTGACATCCAGGAGAGGACAGTGACATCCACAGGACGACATTGATGCCATATGGAAGACTCCATGGTCTATGAGATGAGACATGAAATGCAGACCTTGGCTGAAGTTTGGCAGTGGCTGGGAGGCTATCTGCAGAGTGGCCTGGACCAGAGCAAGTGGAGGAGGAAGAGCATGGCATTGACATCACAGGGTCAGGGAGAGGGTGACCAGGCCTGGGGTGGCAGTTCCAGTCAGGGAGAGGGGATAAGAGCTGTTTAGGAGGTTGAAACCAGGGTTAGTGATTGGAGAGAGAAGGGAAGGGGAGGGCCCAGGAGG
>PVKP010031425.1:0-26978 GCA_004027715.1 Plecturocebus donacophilus | reverse complement strand
TGAATAGACCAATAACAAGTTATGAAGTTTAGGTAGCAACTAATAGACTACCAACTAAAACAAGTCCAGGACCAGATGGTTTCACAGCAGAATTCTACCAGAGGTACAAAGAAGAGCTGGTATCATTCCTTCTGACACTATTACAAACAACAGAAAAAGAGTGATTGCTCCCTAACTCATTTTATGAGGCTAGCATCATTCTAATACCAGATCCTGGCAGAGACACAACAAAAAAGAAAATTTCAGGCCAATATTCCTAATGAACATTGATGAAAAAATCCTCAGTAAAATACTAGCAAATCAAATTTAGTGGCACATCAAAAAGTTTATCTACCACTATCAAATTGGCTTCATCCCTGGGATGCAAGGCTGGTTCAACATAAACAAATCAATAAACATAATCCATCACATAAACAGAACCAATGACAAAAACCACATGATTATCTCAATAGATGCAGAAAAGGCCTTCAATAAAATTCAACAGCCTTCATACTAAAAATTCTCAATAAACTAGGTATTAATGGAATGTATCTCAAAATAATAAGACCTATTTATGACAAACTCAAAGCCAATATCATACTGAATGGGCAAAATCTGGAAGCATTCTCTTTGAAAATTAGCACAAGACAAGGATGCCCTCTCTTACCACTCCTGTTCAACATAGTATTAGAAGTTCTGGCCAGGGCATTCAGGCAAGAGAAAGTAATAAAGCATAATCAAATAGGAAGAGAGGAAGTCAAATTGTCTCTGTTTGCAAATAACATAATTGTATATTTAGAAAACCCCATTGTCTTAGCCCCAAAACTCCTTAAGCTGATAAGCAACTTCAGCAAAATCTCAGAATACAAAATTAATATGCAAAAATCACAAGCATTTCTATATACCAATGACAGACAAGTAGAGAGCCAAATCATCAGGGAACTCTCGTTCGCAATTGTTTTAAAGAGAATAAAATATCTAGGAATACAACTTACAAGGGATGTGAAGGACCTCTTCAAGGAAAACTACAAACCACTGCTCAAGAAAATAAGAGAGGAAACAAATGAAAAACAAAATATCCATGCTCTTAGATAGGAAAAACCAATATTATGAAAACCATACTACCCAAAGTAATTTATAAATTCTAATCCAATCAAGCTACCATCGATTTTCCTCACAGAAAAAAATGAAAACTACTTTAAATTTCATATGTAACCAAAAAATAAAGCCTATATAGCCAAGAAAATATAAACCTAGTAAATACCATTTAGGACTTAGGAATGGGCAACACCAAAAGCAGCTGCATCTAAAGCCAAAATTGACAAATGGAATCTAATTAAACTAAAGAACTTCTGCAAAACAAAAGAAACTAGCATCAGAGTGAACAGCAACCTACAGAATGGGAAAAAAATTTTGCAATCTACCAATCTGACAGAGGTCTAATATCCAGAACCTACAAGGAACTTAAGCAAATTTATAAGAAAAAAATGGACAATCCTATCAAAAAGTGAGTAAAGGGTATGAACAGACACCCAACAATAGACACTTCACCATCAAAAAGGTTTAGCATAACTTCCCATTTCTCAGGATTGGACATCGTGACTTTTAAAATGTACAGTATGAAAAAGCAGGGAAGGAAAATTAATCTTACAATGGAGAAACCTAAAAAACACTGCCTCAACCTGCTGATCAAGGCTAATCTCAACAGTTAAAACTCATGTTAATATTATGTACCTTTGATATGATATGATGAAAATGGCACTTTCTGTTATCTTCCTCCAAAAAAAATTGTAAGAAAATATCAAAAAAAAATCCCAGTTGAAGGAAATATATAATTGGGTTTTCCTGAGTGTTCTAGACTTATATTTCAAAACATTTGATAAGGTGACTGTTAGCATATTTTTATAGCAGTCACTTTTTTCACTAGCCAAAACAAATTGCATAAAGAGAAAGATAACTATAGTATGTTAACTTATTTTATCTTTATAGTATGAAATAAGAGAGAAGGCTCTTTTTGTTCTCATTATTTTACTTGATAAGCATGTATAGAATTTTGTCAATATTACTGATCTTTTCAAAGACCAATTGTGTTGATTTCATTTATTGTCTACATTGTTTTCATTGAATTTGGTTTTATTGATTTCTGTTTGCTCTAGGTTTAAATTATGTTTCTCTTGCTTCTTAAAAAGGAAGCTTAAGTTATCAATTTTAGGACTTTCTTCTTTTCTAATATATGAATATGATGCTATACAGTTTCTCTCTAAAGCACTACTTTAACTGCATACAAATTTTAATGCACTTTCATTTTTTTTAGTTCAAAATATTTTCAATTTCTCTGGAGACATCTTAAAGTCATTCTATGAGTCATTGTCTTGATTTAAGACAGATTAGGTAGAGAGAGAGAGAGGGAGAGAGAGAATCTTCAAATAGCACTATACCATTTCAAGTATACTGTAGGACATTTAATATTATTTCCAAATTCTAATTTCCGTCTCTTGTAACATCTCTGTTATTGATTTTGCTTATGTACATTTTATCATCAGCCAATGAATTTTTACTGTTATCTTTTTTAAAATGATATTTTTTAGATCAATTAAGAGTAAGAATAATAAAAATACCCCATTTTACTATCATTTAGTCCTTCTCTGACATCCTAATTTTTTTAAGTAGATCCAAGCTTCTTTCCTTTTATCCAAAGAACTTTTAACATTTCTTTTGCTGGTAACAATGTTCCTCAGTTTTATTTGTGTTTTGTCTGAGAACCTTATGATTTCTCATTTACTTTTGAAGAATCATTTGTTGGTTATACAATTCTAGGTTTGAGATTTCTTTTTTCTTTCAACATTTTAAATATAATACATTGTTCTCTGCTTGAATGATTTACAAAAATAAGTCCATTGATATTTTATCTTTTGTTTTGTCATAGGTAATTTTTGGTTCTAGCTTTTTATTAGTTTTTTCTTTTTTCTTTCTTTTTTTTTTTTTTTTTTTTTTTTTTTTTTTTTTTTTTTTTTTTTTTTTTTTTTGGCTTTGGTGTCCTACAATTTGGCATTATATGCTTAGGGTGTTTGTTTATTTTTTTCTTTTTTTTTGTTGTTGTTGTTGGCATTTATCTTTTTGATGTTCTCTAAGCTTGATGGCTCTGAAATAGTTTGGGCTCTGTCATTAATTTTGAAAAATTCTTGCCCAATATTACTGCAAACACATCGTATTAACCTTTTTATCTTTTCTTCTTTTTTATCATTCTGTATTCTTGTTATACAGAAATTGTCCTACAGTTCTTGGATATATATATTTTTTTATTCATTTCAGTTCAGAAAATTTTTATTGACCAGTGATCAAGCTCAATGACTCATTTCTCAGTCTTTTCAAGCCTACTGATGAGCTCATAAAATAATTCTTATTTTCTATTACACTATTTTTATTTATTTTTGTTTGATTGTGTTGAGATAGGGTCTCACTCTATTGCCCAGGCTGGTGTGTAGTGGTGCAGTCTCGGCTCACTGCAGCCTCCACCGCCTGGGTTCAAGCGATTCTCCCATTTCAGTCTCCTGATTAGCTGGGACTACAGGCTCATGTCACCATGCCCAGCTATTTTTTATATTTTTTGGTAGAGATGGGGTGTCACCATGTTGGCCAGGCTGGTCTAAAACTCCAGACCTCAAGTGATTCACCCACCTCAGCCTCCCAAAGTGCTGGGATTACAGGAGTGAGCCACCATGCCAGCCTATAATCTTTTCAGTTTCTAATATTTCCTTTGGATTTTTTTTCAATAGTTTCCATTCTCTCTGTTTACATTACTCACTTGTTCTTGCATATTGTATACTTTTATATTAGACCCTTTAACACATTGGTCATAGTTACTTAATATTTCCTACTTGATACTTCCAATATACTTATCATCCATCAGGATGTGACGCTTGCTTTGTCTTTTCACACTGATGTGGCCTTATCTTCTAGAATGACATAATTGTTTTGTAAGAGATGGATATGCTCTATTGAGTAATAGGAACTGAAGAGAAAAAGCGTTTTTCCTGAGGATTTATGTTAGGAGTTAGGTAATGTTTAATATTGGCCTTATCTATGGGTATCTTCAATTTCCTCTAATGGCCTTTTTTCTGTTTTCCCTCTTGACTTTGGGCTTCCCTAACTAATCATCCCCAGAGAAAGTCTGTCTTGAAGCTTTTTTAGTTAAAATCAACTTTTTATACCAGAGTCCTGTTGTTGTGATACTAACGTATAGGGCAAGGGGGGCGCATTTAATAACCTTTCCATCTAATGTCAACATTTTAGTGAGCATGTGTCTCAGGCTTTTACATTTACATGGGTTTATCCAGTGGTTTTGCTTTTCTCCACCACCTTCCTCTTTCCATTTTTCCCTACTGCATCATTCTCAGTCCTTTCCCTTGAAGCCCTGACCAAAGTTGCATATGAGTTTTTCTTTCACTTTGGTGAGGTGGAAAGTTTAGAAGAAAATGGGGTTCAATTTGAAGGAATGTTTTTCTCCTAACTAGGCTAATGCTCTGACAAACCTGTCCCTGGAACATTTGTCTTTGCTACAGAGAAGTCTTCAGGCCTATTTCAAAATAATCACCCTTCCCTTCCACTGTCAAGATCAAAGGGGACATTTGGGTTATCTTCATTATGAGAGCCAGGCGTAGTTAGTTACTAGATGGTAAGCATGAAATTGTGAATACAACCAAGAATTTCTCACACACATACTAGCCTACGTTCAGCCTACAGGAATTAGTCCAAATTATCATTACGTGTTCCTATCTGTTTATTGCTTCAGAGGGTCCTGCTCCAGGTAAACACACCTGGCTGTCTCTCTCTGGATAAATCTGTCATTACAAATTTCAAGATGGCAGTTTGCCCTGCAACCTCGGTTTTTAACAAGTCAATGAAAAATAATTGATATTCACTTTGTCCCGCCTTTTCTCTTTGTAAGGACAGAATTGATAACTTCTAAATTCTTTATATGTCAGATATAAGACTGGAAGTCAACATTACTTAATTGATCAACATTGTAATGAATAGTTTTTTAATGACACAAAAAAATCAACAATACAATATTAAGTCAAAAACTAAGATATAATGGTACATGAAAGTATAAAGCATGATCTTATCCATGTAAGACAACTGTTATGGGATGTTTGAAAAATACCAAAATAGCCATTATTTCTGGTTAGGGATATTATTGAAGAAAGTGCTATATTGTTTTTGTCTTGAATTATCCTTTAATAAGCATTTATTACTCTATTGCCACATGTTACAAATAATAATCATTATGTGTATTTTAACCAATTTTTAAAATATATTTATGTGATTATCACAATAAAATACTTGAGCTTATAAACTAGTTTAGGGTAATACTTAATCAGTTGACTTTTCAAAAATATAAAGTAAAAATATATTACTATCATATATTAGATACTATAATATTCCAGGCCATTAATCAACAAATATTTATGGTATTAATAAATTCAGGGGTAGAATCATTGAGTAAGGTGACTATAAACTAGATCTTTAAGTTGGAAAATATTTGAGTAATAAAATTGAGGGAAAATGTATTATAAAATAAATATAAATACTTATATATACATATGCATACACAATTGTTTCTTACAAAAAAATAGACAAGTTCCTGCTGTGTTGCTCAGGCTGGTCTTGGCTTTGGCCTCCCAAATTGTTGGGATTACAGGCATGAGCCACCATGCCTGACCTTCAATTGTTTCTTATTCAAGTGAATAGTTGTTCTTTGAACTAGAATAAAAGTGGTTGTCTAGAATTGCTTGAATGCTCTTTGTGAATTTTTATAAAGAGGTCATTTAAGAACAGAGTTACTCCCTCTCCTCTAATGCTTGTCTCTTGGCTTCTACAACATACTCAAGTCCTGCAGTGCTCCATAATTTACAGCTCTTAACTAGCTGTCACACATAATGAAAAGAAATTGTTCAATATATCTGACAATAATTCAGCAAGTTGTCAAACTAGATTATCAGCTCCATTAAAATCCAATCAGACAAAATAAATGAGATGCTTGATTAATTTCACCATATGTTAGTTATAGTTTGACCTCTTCTGGAGGGGGAAAAAATATATATATATATATATATTATATATTATATATATATTACATTTATATATTATATATTTATATATTATATATATTTATATATTATATATTTATATATTATATATATTTATATATAGTATATATAATATATATTTATATTATATATAAAATATATATTATGCATATATTTTATATAATTTATTTATGTTCAGAAGAGAGGTACACACATATACATGACACATGATTACTACAGAGAGCAGTTTCATTTTAAATGTGAAGGCAACAATAAATGTGACTAGTTGCTTTGTCTTAGAGTTGTTTTAAATACTATGATATAGTTTTTATCTGAGCATGGAGCACTCATTGACATCTACACATTTACATATATATTTTCCTTAAAAATGACAAGCTGAATATGTCATCCGTGACACATAAAGCTTGCATTGCATATCTATAAAATAAGTGGCTTACATAAATGTGATGCTTTCTGCCACAGCAAAATGGGCCATATGGCCCATGTGTTTGTATAGCAAAAGTAATTTTCTGGTATGAGCATAAATGTTCCCCCCTTTAAGAAAAAAATGAGTAAGAAAGAAGAAAAGAAGAAAGAAGCAGCAGCAAAAGGAGGAGGGGAGGGGAGGAGGGAGGAAGGAGAAGAAGAAGACTTAATGTAGATGACGGGGGGATGGATTCAGCAAACCACCATGGCATGTGTGTACCTCTGTAACAATCCTGCATGATCTGCACATGTACCCCAGAACAAAAAGTATAAAAATAATAAAAGAACTTCACATACAGTAATTACTAGAGTTTTAGCTATTATTTGTGACTGGAGGAGGTAAAGGAAGAAAAGACATAAATATATGCTTTCATATTGTATCTTTGAAACAAATTCTTCCTAGATTGTAAACTAAGTCATTGAATAGTCTAAAAATAGTCTACAACTGGAAGATTCAATAATTGAACACATTGTGCTATTTATTTCCAAGATACATGCAAAGTTTAGGGATAGAAAAGAGAAAGATTTTTTAATAACATTCACTGGTAAAGTCAGAACTCCCCAATTTCCAGACAATAAATGGAAAAAATGCTACATGTCAAAGAAGAAGGGGGGAGGAAGAAGAGGGGGAGCAGGAGGAGAAGAAAGAAGAAGAAGGAGGAAGAAGAAGGAAAGAAAGAAAGAAGAAAGAAGAAAAGCAGCAGCAGCAGCGGTGATGGCTTATTTTCTCTGTAGATATTGTATGGCCTTGTTTGGGGACATCTTTGTTAGTTATAGGTTTTTTGTTTGGCTTACATAAAGTCAGCTTTTTTGGGTGGATCTTTTAAAATTCTTACTCCTAAATCATAAAAGGTGAGCTGATGCCTATTCCTAAATAATATTTTCTTTAATGTTAAAGTATTCTAAGAATCTGAAGATCTGGTTTTATATTCAAGCTCTTCTACTTATTGTTTAACCTTCATCAAATTATTTAAACTTTTTTTTTTTTTGAGACAAAGTCTCGCTGTCACCCAGCCTGGAGTGCAGTGGTGTGATCTCGGCTCGCTGCAACCTCCCCCTCCCAGGTTCAAGGGATTCTTCTTCCCTAACCTCCCAAGTAGCTGTGGTTACAGGCGTGTGGTACCATGCCTGGCTAATTTTTGTATTTTGAGATGGAGTTTCACCATGTTGTCCAGGCTGGTCTCGAACTCCTGATCTCAAGTGATTCACCCACCTCGGCCTCCCAAAATGCTGAGATTACAGGTGAGCCACCACGACTAGGCTATTTAATCTTTCTGAGCTTTAGTTCCCTCATCAATAAACTAGTTTAATGCTATCTACATCACATATATTTTGCAAGTAGTAAATACAATTCTGTATATGAGTAGACTTTCTAAATGTAAAGGGCTGTGTAAATGCAAAGTAAAAGTATAGCAGTCAGATTATCATTGCTGTTACATGATTCATGAATCATAAGCATAACAGGATATTTTAAATATTTTTGTCATATTTAACAGTGGTATCGAATTTCACTTGTGTCCACAGATCTTTAATGAGGATTTCTTTGTTACACTTCAATCTACTTTCTCATATCTCCCATGCCTGAAGAGCAAAACTACAACATCATATCTAATGGCAAATTTTGACATCGCACTAAAGAAAATTAGTTTACTTTTGAACAAAAATATCTATAACAAGAGCTACCTTTACGTGAATGACAACCTAATTCAAATATGTTCTTAAGCATTTCATACGAATTAATTTGTTGAAATCTCACAACTTTATGACTTAATTTTTGTTATTATCACCCTAGTTTTAGAGATGCTGAAGCTGAGGCATGGAGAGATTTAGTAACCTCCCACTCAGTCATCTTGTAAATGAAAAAACCATGAATTGACCATGACTTTAGGATCCACAATATTAATCAATATGCTACACTACTTTGAAATCTAGATTGAAGCACAGATCTAAACTCAGAAACTTAGATTTTAACTATTCTTTTTATTTCTAAAGTTGTTTTCAGTTAATTGGCTGTATTATACCATTAACAACAAAAACAAAAATACTGGAGTGACAGGAATAATAGCTGATGGGTTGGGATACATGCTAAAAGCTTTACATGGCAATCTCACACAATTTTTTAAATGATTATATAGCAGTTATTTTAACCTCCTTTGATTAAGAAAAATCAATCTTAAAAATTAAGTAAAATCCTCCTAGCAATACAGCTAACAAGTGAAGTAGCTGGGTCTTTCATTCTTGACTGTCTTCCTAACCACTGCACCATCTCAGTGTTTTGAAGATAATCTTAAAAAAGAGGTAATCATTTTTCCATTATCTATCACATTCTGCAAGCTGAAATAAATTAAATGTGTGTAACCTCTATGACAATAACAATCGTCAAAGCAAAAATTACAAGATAATTTTAAAATTGAGTATTCACTTCTGTGTTTTGAAGCATGCTTTAGGAATTTACCATCTTTTATAAAGTGCTTGAGCCTTAATATCTGGTCTTGAGATACTAAGAGTGGGAAGATTTACATTCACTATTATTTTTTCTGCCTAATACAGAGGAATGTGCTATGAGAAGAGAAAATAAGATCAAATATATAAATATACCTTTAAAGCTTTAAAATGATATAAAACAGAATACTATGACTGAAGAAGGAAGTATAGGTTAGGTTTAACAGAGTTTTCATTAGAAAATCCGAAACCAATTGCCTTTAATAGGAAGTAATGATTGCAATTGAATCAAAATATATATTAGTTGTAGGATAGTAAGATGGCTTAAAAGAAACATGAGAATCACTATTAGGAAATTAATCTAAAATTAGATCCTCATGCATAGTAACCCTATTTTCTTATTGAGTAGATATCTAGTAGAGCAGAGGGGTGTACTTTTCTAAAAATAAATACCGCATGATATTCTAAGACAGGAGATGCTAAGATCATACTTTAAAGCCCATAGCTTTGGGCTGCCACTTTATTAGTATCTGAGCAGTGTCTTCGGTGGTTTACTTTTGTTTCTGTGGAATAGTCAATAAGAAGTGTCTATAGTTTGTTCCAAAATCATCCAGTGGAAATTCTTTCAACCACAAAAGGTGATGTTCTTTGTATCACTTAAGGTTCTCAGTTAAAACAAACAAACAAAAATTAAAATAAACAAAAAACAAAATAAATTCATAAACTCACAGAAAATAGTTTTATTAAAGAACGTTATGTGACAACCATATATTCCCAACAGTATAGGAGCAGAAGAAGCTCCTGAGGGCTTTAAGAGCAAGTCACATTTCTGTCAGCCTGTTTATATTTCTGCCAATTATTATGAGAAGATCATGCCCAGACTACTACTGTTTCTTGACTCTGGATATTTAAAGGAGAAATATGTTGAGACTTAAGATTTAAGATTGACCACGCTTCCTAAAGTAGACATATACAACAAACCCAAAAACCCATGAGAGAGCAATAAATGAGATCTAGGGATCTGTTTTTTAAGACAAATATACACAACAATGGTTGAGTAATTAAGAGTCTATGCTACTGAGAGGGACTATGCTCAAGCCAGAAACCTGTCCTATTCTAGGCAAAGACACCTGGGTGCTGTGCTTTGGCATTTGCACTGGATGCTAGACACTGATGCTGGAACCATCATTAATGCTTTCTCTAACAAGGAAGAAACCTATGCCAATTTCCTAATTTAAAAAATCAATTATTTGTAATATCTGCTTAATTATGCTACTTTTTCCTAAATTGAAGTATCATGTGAGACCACCAAATATGTTTTATATTAACCCCCAGTATTTTGCTTCTGTATGTAAAAATACATGATAAAGAGGACTTCACAGATGGAATTAAGATTTTGGACTGGTCCAGCACCATGGCTCATCCCTATAATCCCAAAACTTTGGGGGCCAAGGCAGGTGGATCACCTTAGGTCAAGAGTTCGAGACCAGCCTGGCCAACATGGTAAAATCCTGTCTCTACTAAAAAAATGTAAAAATCAGCTGGGCATGATGGTGCACCTGTGGTATCAGCTACTCGGAAGGCTGAGGCAGGAGAATCGCTTATCCCAGGAGGCAGAGGTTGCAGTGAGCCAAGATGGCACCACTACACTCTAACCTAGAAAAAAGAACAAGAAAAGAAAAAAGAAAAAATTTTCAACCATAAAATAAAGGATTTTCCTGGATAACCTATGAGGCTTCAAGGTGATCACCTAGCTTTTGAAAAGGCAGAAAATTTCAGTCAGAGACGTAAAACTGGACAAGAGGCAGGGGAAATTTGAAGCATGAGAGGAACTCAACCCACCATTACTGCGTTTGAAAATGAAAAGAACTCAAGACCCAACACACACAGCAGCTTTTAGAACCAACAAAATAGTGACCTCCGCCACACAACAGTAAGGAACAAAGTTCTGCCATCATCTGCATGAGCAAGAAAATCAATTCCTCCCTGGACCCTGCAAAAGGGAATGTAACCCTGCCAACCCTGATGTTAGGTTGGCCATAAATTAACCATAAATTGGGCATAAGTTAACCATAAATTAACAAATTTGTGTTAAGCTTCTAAATTTGTGTTCATTTGTTACGGCAGCAGTAGAAAAAAATGTACATAACTTTGTACATCTTATAACATGTACACATATGTGCATAAAGGTATGCACATATTATAAAATGTACATCTTATAATGTGTGCATACCTTTATTTAATGACATATTTACTATGTACTGTATTGCTTGACACTCCAATACATGAGAAAGAAAACCATTGTCTCTTTACACTCTTCCTCCTCTATTCTCTACTTTTGAACATCAGGCTAATATACACTAAGTTTACATTGCAGTAAAGAGCAGCTATGGATTCACTAATACTATTTTCAACCTTAATATCTTTACATTTACATAATCAAGATATTTAAAACATTTACAATCAACTCTACAATTATAATCAAATGCTCTCTGTTTTGTCTATAGATTCTGTAAAAACTAAAAATCTAATAATATACATTATCTATAATATTTAATAATGCAAATATGATCACTGTAAAACCATTGAATACTAGGGTAGTTCCATCTATAGAGTACGTTCCTCTATAAAATATGATTGTACTTATACTTCACATTTAATCCATACTTTACTTGCACCAAAGTCAAATGAATTGTGGCTCTTTCCATTCCATTAATTACTTAATTAAATGTTCTACCAAATACTTACTGAGTACCTAACATATTACAGGTATCCAGCAAAGAATAAAATACATGCCACATTTAAACTGGGGCTTGCTTAACATGCAAAAATTATTTCATGTCTTAATTGACTTCATATTTGAATAATTCATTTTCAATTTAAAAAATTATTTTATTTTGACAGATAAAACATGTGCCATAGTTACCACATCATTAAAACTTTTCAGTTTTGGGTTATACAACTTATTGAATTTTATATGCTCTAACTTCTAGGTCTCAAATTTATTTTCATTTTAGTTTAATAGATGAATATTATTTTCATGAATCCTATGAAATTCTTTGTAGATTTCTTCCTAGATTATTGATACATTTTTTATTTTGCTGTGGCTTACTGGAATATTATTATTATTTGAGACAGGGCCTCACTCTGTTGCCTAGCCTGAGTGCAGTGGAATGCACATGGCTCACCACAGCCTTGATTTCCTGGGCTCAGGTGACCCTCCACCTCAGTTTCCCAGGTAGCTGGGACTACAGGCACATGCCATCATGCCTCGTTAACTTTTGTAATTTTTGTGGAGACAGGTTTTCACCATGTTATCCAGGCTGGTCTTGAACTCCTGGTCTCAAGCAATCTACCCACTTCAGCCTCTCAAAGCGCTGGGATTACAGGCATGAGCCACCATGATGAGCTAAAAGTTATTTTTTTTCTAAAACCAAAGATAAAGACAAACTCAAGGTTTACTTCAACATTGAGAAAATGTCTCCTACTATTTCATTGATTATATCTCGCTGCCTTATTTGTTGTCTTATTCTAGAGTATCTATCAGTCTTTTGTATCTCCTCTGATTGGAAATATCTCTTATATATTTGCTTATATTTTGCTCTTAAATCTCAGAGATAGCCTTCATATATTCTTCTGATAAGAACAATTATGTTTTTAATTTTCATGAATGTTTTATTGTTCTAGTAATTGTTCTTTTCTCATAAATGTTGGTCAGAGTTGGATACATATCTTTTCATATCCCTAAATTTACTAATTAAAATTTTTTGTTTACTACTTTTTTCTTTAAGTTATAAACCTTTTTCTGAATTATCTATGCTTCTTTTAGGGTTGGCTTATTCTTTCTAGGTAAAATGTTTTTCTTTTCCTACTGATTTTTCTAAAAATCTGGTAATTATTGCTCAGTTGTATTTAAAAGGAAGGCCTAGATTTATTCATTTAGGTAGCATGCATAGTTTCTCTTGCATATCTGGCCATTTCTATGAACCTGAGCACTATCTATATGTCCATTTGCAGCAGCGAGTCAGGAATAATGATATGTTATACTTTAAGGGTCAGATAAGTTCAGCTCTTCACCACCAAAAACAATGATCAAACCACACACAGACAAACCAAACTCTGAGGCAGTAGCCTCAGTCTGAAAAACCAGGCTCAATTTCATTAGTTGCTTACCTGGTTTTCTACTTGAAGTAAAGACATTGATGTATATACTCCAGAGATAGATAAAGGTGATAAGAGGGCTCAATCAGCATGTATAAAAAGGCAAGTGAAATCCACTCAAGACAACTGAAAAACTTGATAGGGATGATATTTTCCCCATCTTGTTCTCTTTTGTCCTTCTCAAAAGAGCAGTAACATCGTGTAGTCTTTTTTGTCTCTTATTTTGAGACATATAAAGGATATTTATTTTGTATAATTTTTTCCCTGAAATAAAATTTCTCAAGCCAATTTTCATAAGTTTTATTTTGAAGAAAAAATACCTTAGTATGTTATATGTAATTCATGTATATGCTCTAAATGGCAAAAATTACTATAAATAAATTGTTTAAAATGTACTCTAGTCTATATTGTTTCTCCCTGAGAATATATTGGCATTTGGGTCAGTCAATATTTTGCTGTCCAGAACTCTCCATACACCAACAGTTATATAGCATCTCTATTTCTGTCTTCAGTATGCCCTCTTTCTTGTTTCTATGAAAACCCCTAACAACACAGCACATTTCCCCTGTCCCTAAAGAGAAAGGGTTTAGACCAATGGCCATACTATATCAACAGCCCAGCCAGCCCCATCATTTTTCAATAGGTATTAATTGTAGCAATATACAGTATGTACTCTCTTTGTCTAACTACATTTTAAATAACTTGAGTACAGGAACTATTCATTATTAACTGTGTTTTCCCTGGAATGACTAGTACAGTAATAGATGATGCTTATCTTTTAATGAATATGCTATTTGATGGACCTAATTCTGTCGAGTGTGGCATCAGTAATGGGTGTAACTATATTGGTTTACCTGTGCCTGTATAGATACTCAATAACAGGATTTATAACAGCAGAAATATAATGGAAATGTGAGTGTGTGTGTGAGAGAGAGAGAGAGAGAATGTGGATGTGTTGTACTAGGTCACCATATACTGAATTCAGGCAATATCTAGGTTTTGAAAGATCCTGAAGAAAGAAAACAAAAAAAATTATAACATTTGTAATGATATTTAAAACCTGATGTTTGTTTATTAATATGGAAATTTAAATATGAAGCAGAATCAAATCTGATTTAAGCAAAGTATTTATTGAGTAAATTTTTTTATGATTGGCTAGGAACTGCAGTTAGCTGTAAAATCTGAATTCTGCCTTCAAGTTAAAACAGTCCAACATAATGAGTTGCATATGGGCTTTATGATTAGATAAATATTTGAATTAATTCCAGTTTCTATAACATGGTAAGAAAAATTTAAAGCTCTATAAATTTGGAATGGGAATACAAATTTGAAGACATACAAAAGTAAAACTTAAATATAGTGACTGACTACACAAAATGAAAAGCTCGAAGTCCTGAAAGGTTTGTAAAATTAGGAGTGAGCAGCGAGGGCATGTATAGGCCAGTTTGCCAGGGCATGTTCGAAGGTAGCAATTTATCTCTGGAAAGAGCAGATTTAGATGATGGATCAGAGGCCTCAGAGTTTATCTACAGACTACTTAACATGGAAGTTGTAATGTACAAAATGAAAATATTAGAGCAGTGAGCAATCAATACAAGTTTTTGTACCAATTAAGAATGGGTGCATTAGCTAGTTCCTAAATAACTCTTCTTTAAAAAAATTGTCAAGTGACTTCCAGAATATATGTTATAAATTAAAATTCTCATATATAAATCACACTGAGAAATTGCAGTTGCATTACTTTGTAGATTATTTTGTGAAACATGGTCAATAACGGACTCTACCCTATAAATACTATAACAGATGACAAAGTTACAATAATTTAAGTAACATGGTCTTTGTAAGAAAAAAGAATGACTTTAAACAAGAAACAATTCAGACAACTTTTATGAATAATGGTAAATATGTAGAATAGCATGAACACAGTATACCGAATTAGAAGAAATTCTTTAGTTTATAAATAGCTTCATCAGCATTAGATAAAATAAAAGTAATGTCTCTACCTTTCAATATATAACAAAATAAGACATAGATGATTTGAATATTTGTTATTAACAAAATAAAAATACATATTAGGGAAATCTTGTGGTAAATAGTTACAGAATTTTATAGTAGAAATGTATTCTCAGCTCCCTGCAACCTTCACCTCCCAGGTTCAAGCAATTCTCCTGCCTCAGCCTCCCAAGTAGCTAGGACTACAGGTGTGTGCCACCACACCTGGCTAATTTTTGTATTTAAGTTAAAAACTTTGCAATAATGAATCTGTCTGTTCAACAAAACAGTGGGGGAATTCAGAAACTACTTAATCAAAAAAGACTATAGTTGCACCTCTATCTATCTAGAGAATTATATAAGCTTGATAAAATAGGCCCCTGAGCCCCACTTTTTTCCACTTTATAAAATCAAAATGAAATGATGCAAATGGGATTTTCAGTATTTACAAAATTTAATAATTAAGGGATCATATTTTGAGATCCGGAACTGAAGTTATAAGATTTGCATTTTAGTTCCATTTATTCTACATATTAGGGATTTTTATTTTAGCCAGATAACAACATATTTTCTTAATTATCAATGTACATTTTTTTTATTTTTCTAAATGACTATATGTTTTATAATTTATAAATGTATTTTATGTGGTAGCAATGAATTTTTGTTTTCTTCAAAGTTACAATTTAATTATAGTCATCTTCAAACAATTCAAGCCTATCTTAGATTCTAGAATATATGTTGTTTTATTCTTTCATTATCTCCACAGATATATAGTCAGTGTCTGCTCTGGGCCAGACTCTGCCTAGGTACCAAAGATGTAAAAACTAATACAAAAAAGATGGTCCCTGGTCACCTTAGGCGGAGAAAAGTAAACCTAGCAAAAAATTTTAAATTATTTATTAAACAATTTATTCCAGGCTTCTGTTAAGGGAAGAAGACATCAGACTTATTTTCCCAATGGAAAAGCCTAGAATTTAGGGGATGATGCATACCAGCTAGTTTGTTCTACCATGTTGCTAGAACCAAAGCTGAGATTGCTCCTTTGATGACCCTAAAAGAGGTATGCAGCTGATGTTGCTATCACCCAAAGCAGAGACTGAAAACAGGTAGTCCTTCACATCTGACTGATTATTTCTATCTGGCATGTGTAAGGAATCAATTCTGATTCCTCTGATTTCACTTAACAAAATATTAAATATTCATATGTGGGAATTTACGTTTGAAGGATTCCGTAAGAGCCACTGGCTCCTGTTTGTGCTTTGCCCATATTGACCTGAGCTTCCATGGTATCTTAATTCAGTCACACAATTTTCTAGCTTTTGCATGTTGACATGCTCAGTCATGTTCTTCATGGCATATAGCGTCAGAGTGGCTGGTCTTAGTTGTCCTTTCTGACACTCCAGACGTCTTCCTCTTTTAAGGTGGTTCTTGTCATGCTTACTTCTCCAGATCATTTCAATCCACCAGAAATATTCTAGCAAAATTGGATCCCAAAAGAGATAAGGTAAAAGCCTTGAAACATTTCTACCCAGGGGATTCCTTAAACTTTATGCATATTGGAGTATCCCATCCCAGTAATCTTAAAGTTCTCTAAAATGAGGAAAAGAAAAGGGCATGTTTACATCATTCAACAAATACCCCATTACACTCTTTCTATAGAACCATGGATGCTCACAACTGTGATAATCAAAATCTGTAACAACTCTCTTGGGACAGGCATTTACCTCATCTGAATGAAATCTAATACAAACCTAACTCGAATGCTTATCAGTCCAGACTGCATGTCTAACACATGCATAACTACAAGCTATCATTTAAGAAATTCTAAGAAAACTCCATTAGTAATAATGGTAATATTCTAAAAATGTTTAAATGCCAATTTATCTTTTTAAAAACATAAAAATTAATGCATGGCTTTTTTATGAACACTTTTCATCAACACAATTACTATGATTAGTAGCAGGGGTTTCATCAAGTATAAATAGAAGGAACCACTATTCTGGATATATGGGTTCAGGAAAGGATTTGTGAGAATTAATGTCACACTTGAATCTGGAAAAACAAATAGGGCAAAGCCACGAAGAACCAGGATTAGAAAACTGATGTAAATGTCATACACAAAATTCCCAAGTAAGAGGCTATGGGGTGTCAGAAAACTAACAGTCATTGATTCTGGCAGAGGTACAAAGTTCAGGAAGGCAATAATTGAAAAATGATGCTAGATTTATTAATAGGGGTCAGATAAAAGAAAGACATGGAAATAATTATATAGATTTTGGGTTTTATGAAATTAATATAAAAAGTGAACTATCTAAAATACAAAAGATAACAGGACAAAACTTGAGTTATTAGAAACAACTTTATAGTATAAAGAGATGACTAGATGTTGCAGAATAGAGGAAATGAGATCATTTTAGACCCTGCTTTATGTTTTACAGTATGCCTTCAGGCTGAAGGTTCCTCTGAGGTGTGTCTACAGTAAATGCCGGAAGAGTTGTGATTGTTGAGATATGCCTGATTTCCTAAATCCATGTGGTAATCCATGTAAGTAGTTCTGATGAAAGCAGAGCAATGAAGAAGATTCCTTCTTTCTCAACTACTGTACGGAAGATGCTTGAATAATATTGTTATGTTCAATTTCATTTTGTTATAACTCTAATGGAGAAAACATACTTCCAGTTTTAGCCAAGAACACTGGCTGTGTGGAGTTTGCATATTCTCCCTATGTCTGTCTGCAAGGGTCTTCTCTGGGTACTTCCATTTTCTTCCATATTCCAAAGCTGTGAACGTTAAGTGAATTAGCATGCCTAAATGGTTTCAGTCTGAGTGAATGTGGGTGTATATGAGTGTCCCCTGCAATGGAATGGTGTCCTGTCCACGGTGGCTTCCTGCCTTGTGCCCTGTTTCTGAAATAGGCTCCAACCATCTACATGTAACCTTGAACTGGAATGACTGGAAAAATATTTCTTACTTTTTAATTATTTTTTCTTAAATATCTTCATAGTTAAAATGTACCTCAATATTTAATATTAATAGTGTTTTATGACTTTAAAGGGGAAAAATAAAAAAAAATTAAAAAACAGTGTTTTGGTCTTTATAGAAATTTTGCAACTTTTTTTGACCAGAACTATGCCTTATAAACTTAACTCTTCTTTACGTCTATCAGGCGCTGATAAAATTAGTCTCACATGTCATTTTGCTTAACATCACAGTTTCTACAAGCCTCCAGAAAATGTTGTGAGGACTTACTGTTTATTTAAAGCTTTTTGAGTATGCGCATTGTACATTCATAAGTTTACTTTGTGAGGGTAAAATATTATTTTTATTAATAACAAGTTAAACATTCTTTGCCAAAGCTAAAACCTAATCACAGACTGAGAATGATTTGGAGTTGAAGGATAGGTATCAAAACCTCTGAAACAGAACTTACAATTCAACTTTTAAATAGAAGAGAGATAGGCTGATTAGTAAAAAGCTTTTCAGTTGGCCTTCCATAGCTATGGGCTCTGCATTCTTGGACTTTATCAACTGAGGTATAAACTATTCAACACAAAACAAGGATACTTGAGTCTGTACTAAATATTTACAGATTTTTGCCTTGCCGTTATTCCTTAAACAATGAAGTATAACATTATTTATATAACATTTATATTGTATTAGGTGTTATAAGTAATCTACAGATGACAAAGTATACGGGAGGATGTGCATAGGTTATATGTAAAGTACTGCACCATTTTATATAAGGAGCTTGAGCATCCATGAATTTTGGTATTTGAGGGGTGTCCTGGAACCAAAGCTCCCCCACCCTGCCCCTCATGCAAGAATACTGAGGGCTGCCGACTGTATATCATTGCCCATTGTCATTTATAATACAAACTTTTCTTAGTTTAACAACCCATATCTGTTGAGAGTAAAAGGTATTTCATTTTCTTTTCATTACTTATTAATTACAATCACTGGTAGATTCAGTATCTTTCCTATTTACCACATATCTGTTCACCTTTGCTGAGGTGAACAGGAAAGCCTGGATCAGGAATTAAGCTGATGAATAAAACATCAAGGATCCAGCCTCAGCATACCAGGAGGTCTGGCCATGAAGGAGAGAGGAAAGCGCAGGTCAAGAAGAGAAATGTTATGAAATTAATCTATGTGAAGCAGATAGATGAAAGATTATGTCATGAGTTCCAAAGAGGTTTGATTGGATAGAATTGAGGCAATTTGTTCACATTTAGACCCAGAATTCTTAAATTTAGGCCATAATATTAGAAGCTGTGATAGTCTAGGAAATCTAAAACAGAAGAAAAGTTAAACTTAAGTCAGTATTTTTTGGAAATATTCAAGCAGGAAATATCAGAAGTTAGTTACTTATCCCAATGTAGCTAATACTGGCTCTATAGTCTTCTGTGTGACAATTTTCTCATTATAAAAAGGAAACTTTAGTAAATATTACCTTCAGTTCTTTCAATCCTAGAATTATGTGATTCCGTATTATAGTTTAGGAGCAATGTACATATTTAAATCTTTGGATATATATTTTATTCATGTAAATACTAAAAGCATATATATAAAAAGCACATCTACATAAAGGAAAAAAGTTTCAAATTAAATGACAAGGACATACAATAAAAATGCAAGTATATAATTATGAGAAAAACATACTCAATGAAATATATAAAGGTGTAATGTTAGATGTAATTGTATCTATAAATTGTCAAGATTTGCAGCGAATTTAGGATAAAGCTACAAAATATCTGATTAGTAAGCCTATGAGAATAACAAAAAAAAATCTCTGAATGAGATATTATTACATGTTTTTATTTTTTATTTTTTTTAAATAACATCTTCCAGTAAAGCCATACCCTGTCAATTTTGAATTGGGGAAAATCACCATATATTGTTGCTCAATGTTCACCTTCATTTTAGAAATATATGATAATGTATGAATTTGTAAAGAATAAAGAACACATCTTTTTAATTTTAAGAAACATATCTTTTAGTTGGTCATAGTAAAATATGAGCCTATTTTGCCTTTTTGGTTTTCTAATTTGACTATATAGGCAGAAATTAAAGTCACCTAATATATTAAGAAAAGTTATGGAACACATAAGTGCGGTGGTTGTTCTGAGTGCTAAATATCTCACAAAAGGCTAGGTACTGATGCTCAAAACAGTCTTTTCCAAAAATTACTTGTTTTGGATATTTCTTAAATTATATTATTACTCTGATTATGAATTTGCTAGAGAACAGCTGTTTGGAATTATTAATATATTTATGAAACCTACTACTAGAAATGCCTAGACTGGAAATGAAACAGCAAATAAAGTACCGAGAATATTAAATGATAGCACTTGCCTACCTATATTTTTTGCTCTTAGACGTCATATCTGTTTTCTGTCTGTTTTGTGAATATAGCTCAAGGCACTGACAGGCCATTGACTGTACGAGGTGTTATTCTGTACAAGTAGGCCTCTTATCTTTATGATTCAACTTGCAAGTAAATAAATACTTTTTCTATTTCATCTGTCAAAGATGATCCCAAGAGCACATAATGATGTTCTTATTGGTGTATAATTGCTTCATCTTTGTTAGTTATACCCTTTACAACGTTTTTGGAATGAATATTTTCTAAAAAATAAGCACACATAAAATTTTTAAAATAAGTAAATGTATTATCCCATACAACAATAAGTCCAGATGTGAGGTAGCTGCCAAAACTGTTAAATAACTAATGACATCAGGAACTTGGGTTTCGTTCATGTTTAGTATGTCAACTTAGTTAGCCTCATTGTGATACTGAAGGTTTGTCAGACATCATATCCAAGAAAAGTGTCCAATCAATGAAAAGATTATCTTCTTTCCTTCCCTATAGTCTCTTTTTATCACAGAAAACATTTCCCAGAATCCTCTCAGCAAGCTCTCTCTCAAAAACATGTGTCCTAATGTTGTTGCATCACTGTCCCATTTATAAACAAATTTTGCTAAGGAAGATGGCATTGTTGTAATTGATTATAGATGGTTGTTTAGAAAAGCAAGATTACCCAAACATAATCCCGATATTGTCATTACCAAGGAAGAAGCTACTGGTGATCATAAATCAATTTATAACAAAACCATGAACCAGCCCGGCTGCTGCATTTCAAGCCAGATGATGAATTGCTGAAAATTAAATAGAAGACATTTTCTCTGTTCTTTATGAATTTAAGATTTTTGAAACCAACTAAAATGCACATAAGAATATAAAAGTATAAGTAGAGACAATACATATATGAACCAATTTAATAGTGAAAAGTAGCCACCAAAATATCCGGTATACTAAATTAATTTTACTAGTACATTTTATTTAATGATGTTTTTACTTTAACATGTAACTAAATTTGAAGAATATTTCTGATATATTTTCCATAATTTTTCATACTAAGTCTTTGAAATCCACTGTGTATTTACACTTAAAATACTTCCCAATTTGGTCTAACCATCTTTCTTTTTTTTTTCTTTTTTTTTTTTTTTGAGATGGAGTTTTGTTCTTGTCGCCTAGGCTGGAGTGCAATGGCACGATCTCAGCTCACTGCAACCTCCACCTTCCGGGTTCAAGCAATTCTCCTGCGTCGGCCTCCAAAGTAGCTGAAATTACAGGTGCCCACCACCACGCCCAGCTAATTTTCGTATTTTTAGTAGAGATAGGGTTTCATCACGTTGGCCAAGCTGGTCTTGAACTCCTGACCTCATGTGATCCACCCACCTTGGCCTCTCAAAGTGCTGGGATTGTGGGTGTGAGCTACCATGGGCTAGTCACATTTCAAGTGTTTAATAGTTATATGTGGCTAGCAGCTACCAAATTGAAGAGCTCAATTAATCATCTTAGAAACTTTTATGATAACATGCCAGTTTTATATGCCTATTTCCAATTCACAGGGAATTATGTAGAAATGTTAAGAATAATGTAGATATATTTAGGAGAATTTAACAATGGCTCTTATAGAAGAGTCACCTATTCTACTTCTGACCTTAATGATCTTAGACAAACTATTTTAACTATATAGGTCTCAGTCAATTCATCTGTAAAATGTAATTCTACCTAGTAACAATGTTACCAGATTGTTATGAGTATCAGGCAAAATGTTCACAGATAAAGCACATACCATTATGACAAACAAGATATAATTATAAAATCAGTGACATTAATCATTGAAAATTAATTAAAAATTGTCAGCTGATTTTTTTTCTGTTATTTCCGAAAAGTAATATCATTTGTATATTTAAATCAATATTTCAACATTATGGTTCCCAATGGCTAAATATAAATATTTTGAATTTAATATTTTAAATCATACTAAATAACTAATATATAACTAGGAAAACATAAGGTTTGATTCTAAGTTTATTATCAATTTATGAGTCATAGGACATGCAGGAAGTACTTTGCAGGTAATTGCTCCCTGTGGTCAAGAAGTAAACAGATTGAAAGTAATAGTACATATTCTCAGCACCTATTTAATTGACTCAGTACACTAAGTATGGAATAACTCCATAATATTCAAATGTTTCAGAATATCTGTCTCAGATAAATCCTATAGAAGGTAGTACTCAGAAAAAGAAGATTTAAAAAAAATTTCCAACTAGATACATTTTTGTAATTAGCTAAAATCTAATCTGCTGGAAAATTAAAGCTTTGAAAGCATCTAATCTTAACTTTGGTATTATTAAATGACTTATGGGATTAAATGACTTATGGGATTATATGACTTTGGTATTATTAAATGACTTAAGAGAGTAATATGAGTGATAATCTATTGTATCCTTTACTATGATGTGGCTCTGGAAAGCAAAGTGAATATCATAAGTTAGAAATGAACAGATATGTGAAATTTAGAGGACATGTTCTTACTTTTTCATTTCCAGAAAATAAATGTGACAGAATAAATAGACTTGGCTACAACTTGAAAAAAAGTTAATAAATCAAATTCAGAAATTTTGCTATCACTACATTAAAAGTACTGATTGTGTGATTAGTACTATGCGAAAATGACACAGATACTTTGATAAAGATATTTCATATAAACCAGTCAAATTATATCTTGAAAGATTTGTTTGTGTGGCAAAAAGCATTAATTTACTGCAAATAGATTTTCAATATTTCACTGAAAGCTTTTTTTCTTATTAATGAAAGTTGCTATCACTGCATAGGGATACATTGAACGCTGAGGTTGATAGTGTGAGAAACATATGGTGGAACTAACAGAGATTCAAGTAAAATGAATCTAATATAGCTCCTGTTGCATTTTTTACCAGATGTAATAAATATTTATTGTATACAAATAAAGAATTAGCATAAAAACTAGAAAATCATTTTTTAAATGTTATAGCATATATTTTAAAATGTGATGAAAAATACATAGAAGAAATGATGTGGTATTTCTTCAAATTCATTTTGAGGGTTAGTGTTTATTTTGTAATATTATACAAAACAAGGAACTATTTTTTTTTCATGCTTAGGGAATCTAGATATCTTAATCTGACCCTGCTCATTTTGCAGAAAATGAGCCATGTGTAGATTTGGGCCTGATTGACCGTAAACAAATTAAAGAAACTACTTCAGGTCCCTCAAATTGTTAGGGCTATTAAGTCTGAAATAGGATACAGAAAATAAATGATCCTCTGCCAAAGTCATTTCAGGGCCTCTGAGGAAAGAGTTGGGTTGGGTTGGGTTGAGAAAGGTCAACCAAAAAACTAAGATCAAATGCAGCAGAAGGCAGCATCAGGTTCAAAAGAACGGAAGGATTTATAGTGGTGAGAAGGGGAGAAATAGGGATGTTTAACAAGTACAAAAGTGTAGCTCGATAGAATGAATAAGATCTGGTATTTGATAGTATAACAGAATGACTACAGTCAACAATACTTTATTGTACATTTAAATATAACTAAAAGAGTATAAATAGAATGCTGGTAACACACACGAAAATAATAAATGCTTGAGGTGACAGATACTCCATTTTCCATAATGTAATTGTTACTATACCATGTACACCGGGATCAAAATATCTCACATACCCACAAAATATATATAGCTTCTATGTTCTCATAAAAATTAAAAATAAAATAAGTAATAATATTAAAAAAGATGTAAGGAAGCATTTTCCTCCATACTCACTGGTCTGAGTGTTTTTGCAAAAGGGTATACTGTTTTTCTTGACCAGTTCTTCAACAGAAAAATAAATCCAAGAGTTTACATGCATGCTTTTAAGAGTCTAGCAGAATATTTCCTGATTATAAGAGACTAAAGAGATCAATTTAAAACTATATGTGATTTTTTATTTAAAAAAAGAAAATTCATGATGCTAACTAGTTTTTTAATACTGCTCTTGACTATCAAGAAACTCAGAGATAAACATTTAATTACCTATTGTTATAAATCTTTTTAATTTTACAATTCATCAGTTATACTTACTCTAATTACCTTGTATGCACATTATATTCAGATATACTTAGTATATGAATTTAACAAAATGTATTAGCTATGAATAAATATGGGCGATATTCAGATTATATCTAAACAGAGTAGATCTAGTTTATTTCCAGACTAGTTATATTGAGCTTAAAACATACTTTGCTACAATAAAAATAATTTAAAATATACTGATTAGGCCTTTGACCAAAGGCCTTTGTTCTTCAAGCTGTTAGGAGGTTAACTAATTTATTAGTGATTGTTAAAAGGACATGAATACGAGATATTAGTTAAGCCCAAAGAAAAGAAAATTGGTTTATTTAGCTTTCTTCATATGCTCCTTATTTTTTGCAAATTTCAATGCAATCTTCTTATTGATTTATTTGCTTCCCAGCGATCATTAATTTTATGGCTAAAACAAGAATTTTAGGTTTACATTAACACATAATTTCTAAATAATGTGTGCACATTGCTTTACCATCTCCCTCACAACATCCATGTACAGGAGGTAGAGTAGAGCTTATTTTCTAATTTATTTACTGATAGTGAAAATGAGACTTAGTCAACCTGGTCAGAAGCTTGTGGCTACAAAGTAGAACATTTAGAACCAACCACACAGCTCTTTTAATTTGAAACCATAGGCTTTTTCCCAGCACATTGTATAAATAATTTCTAACTTCTAAAGTTGTAAAGCCATATTTTTGTTTTATCTTCCCCTTGGTGAGGTATTTATAATTTCAGGATTGTACTAATAAAATGAAAGTAGAAAATGTAAAAATCAGAATCTTTTAAATTCTTGTTCTAAAATATCGATTTTGCTCCACTTCTCAACTTCATTAGTCTCACCACAACCATAAAATTAAGACACATCTACAACACATAAAATACCTGGTAATATAATACATTATGAGTATACCATACTTAGATACCCAAAAGAGTATTTTATCTTTCAATCTAAAGTTTCTAACTTTATATAACAGTTGTCATCATTTTTTCCTTAGAAATATGATGCCTAAACATCATAAAATTAAAAAATTTAAGCAAATTATATATTACAAACATTTAGTTGTAAGAAAAGCAGATTGAAAAAATAAAATTTAATTTGTCTCTCTTGAAATACCAATTATTTTAAATGTTATTTTAATATTTAAAATTAATTTCATATAGATAACATTTCACATTTATATTTTATTGCATTTACTTTTTGTGTTTTTATATTTATACATATTTATAATATTTTGCAGTGCCTATGCAGCCATGTATGGATAAAGATATTTACATAATTAGAAACTTTTTTCTTTTTTGAGATGAAATCTCACTGTGTTTCTGAGGCTGGAATGCAGCGGCATGATTTTGGCTCACTGCAGCCTCCCCCACTTGGGTTCAAGTGATTATTTTGCCTCAGCCTCCTGAGTAGCTGGAACTACAGGTGCACACCGCCATGTCTAGCTAATTTTTGTATTTTTAGTAGAAATGGGGTTCTACCATGTTGGTTAGGCTGGTCTTGAACTCCTGACCTCAGTTGATCTGTCTACCTCGGCCTCCCAAAGTGCTGGGATTACAGCTGTGAGCTACCACGCCAGGCCAGAAACGTTGGCTTAAATACGGTCTCCCTTACATAGTATGGCATTGTCAAAATGTTTCTGTTATACAATTTTTAAAAAATATTATAAAGAATTATTTTTCGAGTATATAAAAATACTAAAACTTGACACAGCAAGGCTGATGCAGCCATTCCTCAGTGGCTGAACCTTAAATTGTTCTTTCAGTATAGAAATATCTGATATAGCAAGTCCCCATTTTTTTCTCTCCCATATCTGGTCATCTAGCATCTGTCCAGTTTACTCCCCTCCAATGCATTTCATAAAAATAGTCAGAATGTTTTTTACATTCATTTTTGATAATGTTACTTTCCTAAATTGCTGCCCATTTTTCTCACAGTATAAATTAAGAGTTTTTCAGATTATACAAGACATTGAATGAATTTGCCCCCCGACCTATGGTTTCGTCATCTTCATAGCAAACCTACTCATTCTCACAGTGCAGTTCCTACTGCGTTGGTCAACCTCCCTCCCACACCAGGAATAACATATGCATCCTTCTCTCTGCCAATAACCCTACACAGGTATTATCTTGGCTAATAGCCAGCATAGTAGCTACCACTCTTAAAAATCTTGTGCAATATTGAAAAATATCTAATTGCTACAATGTGAAAAGGATTCCCCAAATCCATGTGTTAAATCCCTCACTCCTCATGTGACTGTATGGGAGAAAGTCTTGAAAGAGGCGATTGAGGCTAACTGAAGTCATGAGGGTGGAGTTCTAATCTGATAACGCTGATTCTCACAGAGGAGGAGGAGGAGGAGGAGGAAGTAGAAGGAGGAGGG
>PVKP010031424.1:0-27035 GCA_004027715.1 Plecturocebus donacophilus | reverse complement strand
GTTCTGCTATGATCTTAGTTATTTCTTGTCTTCTGCTAGCTTTTGAGTTTTGACCTTGCTCCTCTAGCTCTTTCAATTTTGATGATAGGATGTCGAATTTATATCTTTCCTTGCTTCTCATATGAGCATTTATTGCTATAAATTTCCCTCTAGACACTGCTTTAAATGTGTCCCAGAGATTTTGGTACATGGTATCTTCATTCTCATTGGTTTCAAAGAACATCTTTATTTCTGCCTTCATTTCATTGTTTATCCAGTCAACATTCAGGAGCCAGTTGTTCAGTTTCCATGAACTTGTGCAGTTCTGAGTTAGTTTCTTAATCCTGAGTTCTAATTTGATTGCACTGTGGTCTGAGACTCCTTGTTATGATTTCCATTCTTTTGTATTTGCTGGGGAGTGATTTACTTCCAATTATGTGGTCAGTTTTAGGGTAGGTGTGATGTGATGCTGAGAAGAATGTATATTCTGTGGATTTGGGATGAAGGGTTCTGTAAATGTCTATTAGGTTTGCTTGGTCGTGATCTGAGTTCAAGTCCTGGATATCTTTTTTAATTTTGTCTCATTGATCTAATATTGACAGTGGAGTATTAAAGTCTTCCACTATTATTGCGTGGGAGTCTAAATCTCTTTGTAGGTCATTAAGAACCTGCTTTATATATCTGGGTGCTCCTGTGTTGGATGCATATATATTTGGGATCTTTAGCTGTTCTTATTTCATTGATCCTTTTACCATTATGTAATGCCCTTTGTCTCTTTTGACTTTTGTTAGTTTGAAATCTACTTCTTCAGAGACTAGGATTGCAGCTCCTGCTTTTTTTAACCCTCCATTTGCTTGGTAAATCTTCCTCCATCCCTTTATTTTGAGCCTTCGTGTGTCCTTGCATGTGAGATGGGTTTCCTGGATAAAGTACACTGATGGGTCTTGACTTTTTATCCAATTTGCCAGTCTGTGTCTCTTGATTAGGGCATTTAGCCCATTTACATTTAAGGTTAATATTGTTATATGTGGCCAGGCGTGGTGGCTCATGCCTATAATCCCAGCACTTTGGGAGGCCAAGGCGGGTGTATCACAAGGTCGAGAGATCAAGACCATCCTGGTCAACATAGTGAAACCCCGTCTCTACTGAAAAATACAAAAATTAGCTGAACATGGTGGCATGCACCTGTAGTCCCAGCTACCTGGTAGGCTGAGGCAGGAGAATTGCTTGAACCCAGGAGGCAGAGATTGCAGTGAGCTGAGATCGAGCCATTGCACTCCAGCGTGGGTAACAAGAGCGAAACTCCATCTCAAAAAAAAAAAAAAAAGTTGTTATATGTGAATTTGGTCCTGCCATTTGGAAGCTAGCTGGTTGTTTTGCCCATTAGTTGATGCCGTCTCTTCATTGTGTCCATGCTCTTTACATTTGTTACATTTTTGGAGTGACTGGTACTGGTTGTTCCTTTCCTTGTTTAGTGCTTCTTTTAGGAACTCTTGTAAGGCAGGCCTGGTGGTGACCAAAATCTCTCACCAATTGCTTGTTTGTAAAGGATTTTACTTCTCCTTCGCTTATGAAGCTTAGTTGGGTTGGATATGAAATTCTAGGTTGAAAGTTCTTTTCTTTAAGGATGTTGAATATTGGCCTCCACTCTCTTCTGCTTTGTAGAGTTTCTGCTGAGAGATCTTCTGTGAGTCTGATGGGCTACCCTTTGTGGGGAATCTGACCTTTCTCTCTGGCTGCCCTTAGAATTTTCTCCTTCATTTCAACCCTGGTGAATCTGACGATTATGTGCCTTGGGGTTGCTCTCCTTGAGGAATATCTTTGTGATGTTCTCTGTATTTCCTGGACTTGAATATTGGCTTGCCTTGCTAGGTTGGGGAAGTTCTCCTGGATAATATCCTGAAGAGTGTTTTCCAGCTTGTATTCATTCTCTCCATCACATTCAGGTACACCTATCAAACATAGATTAGGTCTTTTAATGTAATCCTGTATTTCTTGGAGGCTTTGTTCATTTCTTTTCACTTTTTCTTGAATCTTGCCTTCTCATTTTATTTCATTGAGTTGATCTTCAATCTCTGATATCCTTTCTTCTGTTCGGTCAATTTGGCTATTGAAACTTGTGTATGCTTCACAAAGTTCTCATGTTGTGTTTTTCAGCTCCCTCAAGTCATTTATAATCTTCTCTAAACTGTTTATTCTTGTTAGCATGTCATCAAACCTTTTTTCAAGGTTCTTAGTTTCTGTGCATTGGGTTATAACATGTTCTTTTAGCTCAGAGAAGTTAGTTATTACCCACTTTCTGAAGCCTGTTTCTGTCAATTCATCAGACTCATTCTCCATCCAGCCTTGTTCCCTTGCTGGTGAGGAGTTGTGATCCCTTGGAAGAGGAGAGACATTCTGGTTTTGGGTATTTTCATCCTTTTTGCACTGGTTTCTTCCCATCGTTGTGGATTTATCTACCAGTGGTCTTTGTAGTTGGTGACTTTAGGATGGGGTCTCTGAGTGGACATCCTTTTTGTTGATGATGAAGTTATTTATTTTTTTTTAAGTTTTACTTCTAACTGTCAGGCCCCTCTGCTGTTGGACTGCTGGAGGTCAACTCCAGATCCTGCTTACCTAGATCCTGCATCAGCTTCAGAACAGTAAAGATTGCTGCCAATTTCTTCTTCTGTTGTCTTCATCCCAGAAGGATACCTGCCAGATGTCAGCCTGATCTCTCCTTTATGAGGCATCTCATTAGATATATGGGGGCCAGGGAGCTGCTAGAGGAGACAGTCTGACCCTTATAGGAGCTCAAGTGCTGTATTGTGAGCTCTGTTGTTCTGTTCAGAGCTGCTGGGCAGGCAGGATTAAGTCTGCTGCAGCGGAACTCATAATCACCTTTTTTTCCCAGTTACTCTGTCCTGGGAAGGTGGGGCTTTATCTATAAGTTCCTGATGTGCTGCTGCCTTTCTTCAGAGATGCCCTGCCCAGCGAAGAGTTACCCTAGTCACAGTCTGCCAGAAGAGGTGTTACTGAGCTGCTGTAGGCTCTGCCCATCTGCTGTGTGAACTTCCTTGTGGTTTTGTTTATAGAGGTATAGTTAGAACTGCCTCGGTAATGGCAGTCTGCCTCAGTAATGGCATATTGTCTCTGTAATGGTGGACTGCCCCGGTAATGGCAGACTGACTTGGTAATGGTGGACTGCCTCAGTAGTGGTAATAATGGACTACCTCAGTAATGGCGGATGCCCTTACCCCCCACAGAGCTGGACCATCCCGGGTCCAGCTTTGCTTGCTGTGAATCTCTCAGTCCAGAGCGTTTCAGATTGCTGGTGTTTGTTGGAGTGGGATCCGCCAGGCCAGATCACCTGGCTCCCTGTTTCAGTCCCCTTTTTTTCAGTTGAATGGGCAACTCTGTCTCCCAGGCGTTCCAGGCGCCAGTTGAAACAGCCACCCAGATTTGTGCGAGTTTTTGTGTGGAGACCCACTGCACCAGCTGAAACAGCCATGCTGGAGACTCATGGGGCTTTTCTGTCCAGGAATCTCCTGGTCTGTGACAGTAGAAACTGTTTTGGAAATGCAGTGATCACTCACTCTCTGCGCTCTTGCTAGGAACTACACTCCAGTTCCTATTCCACCATATTGGATCTGAATTTTCATAATATCATCAGTGCTGGTTAGGGACAAAACCATAATCTGCCAAAATCTTTACCATCCTTGCCAGGTTTGGGAGTTCACCACTGCCAGGCCTGACTGCCATAGCTCAGGAAAAGGGTACAGTCATTTCTCTTAGCACAGAATAATCTTGAGAAGATGTTTAAGGGACCACAAAGAAATTATCACAAGGTTGGACAAACAGGTTCCAACTCTTAAGGGGAAGTCAGTCAGATCACACAGGGTGGGCAAGGAGGCAAGCGAGGTCAGAAAAGGCAGTGCTTAACTCAATTCAACATTCACTGAGCCACTCACCAACTGCCAGAAAAAGAAAAAAAATAGCCAAAGAGCTGGGCATTATTTCGTGCACAGGGCCCTACAGGCGGGCAAGAGTCTATCCATTTTCTTTTTATTTTTTCCTAATTACTATAATCTTTCCATTTTAATGTGGTCTCTTTTGTTTCACTGTGATTGAACACACACACACAAATGTTCTCATTCTTGAGTTACCCCCATACGCTTAACACTGTGGCCTGCACATAGGTGGGTACTTAAGCCAGTCATGCAATACCCTTAACTAAGATTCAGAAAGGCACACGCTGTAGTCACACTGGAGTGAGACTGAGTCACACGTGGAGGATTCAGTCATGGTTAGCCTGTGTGTGAAACAGCAGGCGGCCATAATTTAAATGGGTTTGACAGATTGACACATTGGAGATGTTTTAGGTCAAAGTGGAGTTTATGACAAGACTGGGATCTGATTATGGTTGCACTTTATTGGTCCATCAACTGTAATACCTGTAATGCAGATATATTTAACTCAGGAAAACCTGGAGGAGCCTTTCTCTTCTCCTTTTTGATATCAACTTAAACCTATTAAAGTAAGAAAGATTGAAAAATTGGATATGTGTCTTCTGCATACCACCTATCTGGTCTTCTCTGACAATTTTACCATAGCTATGGATCCTTTGGGGACCTATTTTTGGTCTATCTGCTACCCTTTTCTGAATATCAAACATCTTTAAGAAGTTTAAAGTTTGTTTTCCTGCATTTTGTTTTTACTTATATCAGGATACATGGCCTTTTCAGAAAAACTGTATACAAATTATATTAATGGGCACATATATATATATATATAAACATATAATACACACATATATACTTACAGAGAAACATATATACTTACAGAGAAACATATTTAACTCAGAAAAACATTAGAATTTACTGTTCTGGAACCAACCCAAATGTCCATCAATGATAGACTGGACAGGGAAAATGTGGCACATATATATCATGGAATACTATGCAGTCATAAAAAAAGATGAGTTCGTGTCCTTTGTAGGGACATAGATGAACCTGGAAACCATCATTCTCAGCAAACTGATGCAAGAACAGAAAATCAAACACCACATGTTCTCACTCATAGGTGGATGCTGAACAATGAGAACACATGGACACAGGGAGGGGAGCATCACACACTGGGGTCTGTCGGGGGAAATAGGGGAGGGACAGTTGGGGGGGGGAGTTGGGGAGAGATAGCATGGGGAGAAATGCCAGATATAGGTGATGGGGAGGAAGGCAGTAGAGCACACTGCCATGTGTGTACCTATGCAACAATCTTGCATGTTCTTCACATGTACCCCAAAACCTAAAATGCAATTTAAAAAAAGAAAAAAAAAGAATTTACCTTTTACCAATGAGAACACATGGACACAGAGAGAGGAACGTCACACATCAGAGCCTGTCAGGCAGTGTGGGGACAACAAGAGGGAGAGCATTAGGACAAATACCTAATGCATGCAGGGCTTAAAACCTAAATGATGGGTTGATAGGCGCAGCAAACCACCATGGCACACGTATACCTATGCAACAAACCGGCACATTCTGCACATGTATCCCGGAACTTAAAGTTAAAAAAAAAAAAAAAAAAGAATTTACTGTTCACTTTTTGCCACTATAATTTTAGAATGGTAACATCTTCTTGAGTTAGCTGATTGGAGAGTGTTTATGCTATGTCTACATGATATAAAAATAATCATTTCAAAGAGAAGTATATATAGGCAATGTGTGTGTGTGTATGTGTGTGTGTGTGTGTGTATTTCAACTAAAAAAAGTTTGATTACCTTTCACATTTTAATTGTGTGTACAATATCATAAAAGGATTTAACATCAATATGAGCTCATTTCTTTGACCTATATTGTGGTTAAGAGCTCAAATAAACCTGTTCAAGGACAGATAGACTTACCCAAAGGGGCCAGTGATAAGCCATATAATCATTTGCCTGCTTGTAGTGATACAACCCCTTGAGAGACTGTGAATAAAGAAAAAGAATGGAGTGTCTTAAAATTATTAGGGGATACATGTTTCCCCACTTGAAGGGGAAGTATCAGGGTGAATGATATTTTTAATGCTAAATTTTACTTATTTATGTATAAATCATTATTGAACTCCTACATATATACTAGGCATTGTAGAATGCTGAGATGAACAAGACATTGCTTCTGCTTACAAGAGCTACACTAGCAAACTATAAAACTAGCTGTGCACTAAATGTAAACATATGGTAGGGTTCTACCCCTCCAGGAACTCAAACTATGACTGAGCAATATGACAAGACATTGAAAGACTCAGTGTCAGAGAACACTGGTGTGAACCAGAGGTTTTATAGAAGGTCAGAGAGCATCCAGTTTGATGAAGAATGGAATGGCTGAAGAAGATGTCATTGGAGAGGTGGGACTTGAGCTGGACTTTGAAGATTGGCATCATTTGAACCAAGAAGAGAGGGAAGATCATTTGAGGGAAGGAGAGGGCAAGAACAAGGACATCGAATAAAAAATGCACATTGTATGTTTGGAGGATAGAAAAAAAGGTTAATGCAGATGAAATATAGGAGCATGGTATGAGATGAGGTTGAATGAGAAAAATGGCATCAAGAAAGAGAGGTCTTCATGATATGCTCAAGAATTTAGACCTGATTCATAAGCAATGGAAATTTGCTCCATTTTCATCTGAGTTGAGACTTTATGAACACTATTTTTCCCTGCTTTGTGATGGCTGCGTTGCTTTTTTTAAAGGTAATAATTTCAGATTAAAGAAAGCATTAAAAATTAAATTAACCATATTTACTCTGTTATGAAAGATGTGAAGAGGAAAACGTCTGAAGACAATGGCTAAAGTAATGTAGATTTTAATGAACTTCTTTTTCCCTTGTGTTCATTAATCCTTGTTTTTTATAAATAAGTGAGTACAATATAACTAGAGAATAATTATGAGCTTCTGCAGAAATGTTCTAGAGAACCATTTAATTTAATTCCACCCACCATAACTCCCCACTCTTCTAATAATTTCTTCTGGGCTCTTCTATATTGGTGTGTTTCTCAGTCCAAAAAGAAAACAGATGAAATACTAGAGATTTAACAAAGACGATTTCAACTCCCTGAAATTAGACTGCTAGGTCAGTTTATTCCTTCTCCTGGCAAGTCCAAGGAAATGAGTTTAAACACTATTTTATGAGCAAGATTGTCCTTGTTTTGGAGTAAAGCATCTTTGGGGTACAATTTCCTGGTGGTTAGAAAAATTTACACTTTTTTTTACTAATTCATTGTAATGTCTTTTTTATTTAATTTTGATATTTTCCCAAGCTATTGGGCATAAACAGTAAATTTTCATTAAACCCAACCTGGTAGAGTTATGCTATATTGCTTAATTTGGTGGTTGATAGTAATGCTATGAATATTAATAATAGCTACTCATATTAAAAGTTTATGGTTATAGCTGCATCAAGCACTTTATCTGCATTGTCTCATTTAATCCTCACAATCATCCTAAGAGTTATTATTAATTTCACATATGGAAAAACTATAGCTTAGAAAAGTTAATAGGCAATTTTTGCTTTGCAAGGTAGTAGAGACTGTAAAAATAGCCATGCAAGCTGAAATCATGCAAAGTAATTAAAATAATTGATAGGAAGCATTACTGGTGTTGTGTGATTTTTTAAATTTTTCTCAAAACATTAAAAACTCTGTAACTGTTTTCAATGTATATGGAAAGAAAAAATAGTAAAACTATGTTTTAGTACATTGTCATTTAAGAGAATTGTTTTCTTTCTTTGAAAAACATTATTAAGAGTAGTTTGAGCAATTCTCTCCTTCTAAGTCACTTATGATACAGAGTGAGTATCTTTTTGGTTCTTTGCAAAGTGTGATACTCTTTTCTGTGTTGGGATGAACTTTAAGCATTTCATTCTTTACTCCTCTAATGTTTTGAAATTACTCCAAGAGTTCCTTAGGGTGATGTTCCACTTCCTCTGGGACATCATGCTTTTTATCACTACCATTTTCCTCTTTTATGTTCATAAGTTCACCTTCACAAAGCCTCTCAGAATATATAACTGGAGGCTTTCTCAAATAGTGGCAGTATCAATATTCCCAGAGTCAGCTACTCCTTCTATAACTTCATTTATGCTCATTCACTTCTAGTGGCATTATTTTTGGCTTTTTGCTGCATTTTTATCTTTGTTGGTCAATTCCCTCTTTTGATTATCCATTTTTATAAAATAGATGCATATGATTTTATCACTAGGAGATCAGTAGGCTACACAACTACATGCTTTGCTGTCTCTGCCTGAACTGAATAGCACACAAGCACACAGTGGTCAATTGCCAACAGACTTGAAAAGAGGTGATGTGACTCACCACTGATCACGGTGCCCATCTGCTATTTACCTAGTGATCTGTGGACTGCAGAGCTAGCAGCAAAGTTTTTACTCTATGCAATTACTCACAGTTAATGTATATGGTAACTGAAATTTAAACCATGCAGTTGGGAGACAGTATTAATTAACTAAATTATGATAACTGAAATTCCTGCATATCAGAATGCTGCAAAATGAGAACTGCCTGCAATTGCTTATGGTTACAGTTGGTACTGGCAAGGCCAAGATTTGAATTCAAGTCTGCTTAGCTCCTAAGCCCATGCTTTGACTAATGCCTTGAAATTAATTTAGAAATGTATGCCTCCCTAGAGGTAGTTTCTTCTTTTTTCTTTTTTCTGGAGGAGATATTGACGGAGAATAGGTAGGTAGGGAGGAAACTGGGGGACAGGAGAGAGAAAACCAGAAACAACAGAAAACCAAAGAAAGAGAAAGAGAAAACAAACCAAAAAGCATGCAAGAACAAGGGAACAAACAGAGATGGAAAGAGCAAATCATAGTGACCAAAAGAGGAGAAGGATGAAGGAAGAGGAAGAGAATAGAGTTCAGATTCCCAGAACAGTGACTCACTGGTTATATGAAATATCAGAACGCTGCTATTTACAAACTGTTCTCTGCCTTCTTTCCTTGCCTAAATTCCAAACTCCTTAACTACTAAAATGGTGCCATATTCATTTTTCATCTCATGCATACCACACTACCTGACTCAATAGTACATATTATTACATGAGCTTCAAAATTATAATATTGCCAACAGGGGATTTAAAATGATCTGTTATTTAAAAATTGATCTAAGAATAAAAGTACATAATGTAAAATACTCACTTCAGTCATTTACCAAAATAATTTCTCATGATTAAAGAGGCAAATATAAAAATCGAAAGTGGTTCTTTGAAAGAATATACAAGATTGATAGACTGATAGCTAGATTAACAAAGAAAAAGAGAAAATCCAAATAAGATCAGAAATAACAAAAGTAACATAACTAATTCCACAAAAATACAAAAGATCTTCAGAAACTAATATGAACACCTCTATGCAGAAAAACTAGAAAATTGAGAGGCAATGGATAAATTTCTGCAAACACGCAAGTAGCACATCTGCATGTGTACTCCCAAATCTATAATAAAAGTTGAAATTATTGAAAAAAAATCAAATAAAACCAGCAGATTTAAGTTATATTCATTTTCAAAGGAATGACAAAATCATAAATAAGAAATAAGCAACAGATTCAATTACATAAATATTTAAAGCCCCAAGACAATGAGTAACATAACTAAAATACAAAAGAAAACAAAAGACTAAGAAAATACTTGCAGCAAACATAAAAGCTTATAGAAACTGACAAGAAAAGTATGGAGACCCAAAGGATAAAGAAACAAAGGATATGACAAGCCAATTCACACAAAACGAAATACATTTACTTAACAAACACTGGGAAAATGGTCTCTAAAACTACCAAAATTACAAACAAAAACAGGATATTACAACATTAATGAATATTCTAAGCAAAGATTCTTAATCTGGTCAATATATTTTTAAATTATTATCTAATACACTGATGGGGACAATTTAAACTTGTTCAACCCTCTTGAAAAGTAATTTGGTAATGTGTTTTATGAGATTTTTTAAAATTCATACAATTTAACCCAGTAAAATTACTCATAGGAATATCCCAAGGAAAGAATAAAATATGAAAAACACATGGGCCTGAATATTTCCATTTCAAAATCATTTACAAAATGAACTGACAATTACAGAACTGTATGAAATATTATGAAGCCATTATAAAAATAAAAACAAGGAAATGTTTATGGTAAAATGAAACAATAAAACAGAATAGAAAATTTTGTAGATGGCATTCTAAATATGTGTTCTAAATACATATGACATCCTAAAAATGTAGGCATAAAAATAAAAAAACAGAAGACAGAATGATGAAAGTACAGTTGAGTGGAGGTCATCAAAATTTAGATTTTTTTTAATCTTATAATTTTTATGATTTTTTATATCATCCATTTTTTAAATGGTATATTCTGACATCCTACAACCTTGTCAGATCCGTCTTGCCAGAAGCTGACAATAACCTCTTCTTGAGAAACAGGAACTAAGGAAATGATCAAGTAAAAAAATGTACGTTCAAGTAAATATGTACCCATAGAGTATACACCATAATAATCTTTTCCTATAACCTATCAAAACAATAATCTTTCCCAATACTTTTCCCTATGTCAAAAGACTAGAACCTAAGTTAGACCACAGACAAAAATAAAGCCCCTGTTTTTTAAACTTCCTAAGAGGACTCAACATTACAATATCCAAAATGGATTTTTTTGTGATCATCTTTAAGCCATTTGAAGTCTCAGCTTCATGCCTTTCATCAGTGAGCTAGTTATTTCAAACAGATATTTTCATTTTGCCTCAAATTAAACCCTATTACTAACCACTGATCAAACTATTTCCTCTGGATAATCATGTAAGTACCAAATAAAAATGGTGATATAGCTTGATAATGTGATACGCAAATCGCCTATTTGCTGGCTTAGTAATTAATGGAAATAAAATGCACAGAGCTACCATATAAAAATATTCTGCTACATGTTATGTTTGCAATCAATTGTTTTATTATCCCCCAGTGCCTTAGAGTTTCGTGTTATTAATACCAATATATTTCCATCAGTTGAATCAATAAGGACGTGTTATAATGAATGTTTCATGCTCAGTCTTGAGGATAATAGAAAAACTGACAGACTAAAAAACAACTGGCATTCCCTTCTGTTCTAATCTGAGTCATTATGGTGGCTGCGGGGTTGTTATCCCAGCAGCTCTGCCCTCCCTTCACAGCATGCTGGCATGTGCTGCCCCCGCCATTCTGTGGGCTCCCATCATGAGCTGCAGGATGGCAGACAAAGCCATGTTTTCTGGGGGTCAAAAGGCTGAGCCCTGTCAGGATCTTCCCTTCAAAAGATTATTCAGCTACAGCAGAAGAAGGATGTGGAGGTAGCTCTTCTTGCCCTATGGGAAAGGAAAGACAATCTCTCCTTCCACCAGCAGAGAGATGGAGCTCTTACCTCTTCTCCCTGTGGGCAGAGCTCAGAGGCAAGCACAGCCAAGCATCCGAAAGCTGGCTTGTGGGCTGCCCAGCTGGACAAATAGAAAATTACTGCACAATGTGTTAAGTGTCATAATTAGGATGGTAAAGGGTGTTTCATGAGCCTATGGAAACAGTGCCTAGCTTGGTCCTAGAGAAGATTTCCCCAAGGAGGTGAAAAACAAATGGAGACATTAAGAATGAGAAGTTAGCCAGAAGAATTGGAGGAAGAGGGGCCCAGAGAGAAATGTACTGTGCAAGTCATCCATACAGAGGCAGATAAAGCTGGCAAATCCTTTATCCATATGGATAGTAGCTAAGAGCATGTGGGGGAGACGAATAATACATAGATATTTGATAGGTGCTATGATAAAAAAACAAAACATAGTAGGAAAGAGAATATGGGGACATGTTTTATATAAAATCATCATGGAAGACAGCTCTGAGGAGGTGACATTTTAAAACAAACCTCTGAATGGAGGGAGGGAGTTAGACGTGCATTGAGTTTGTCATTAATGGAAATGAAATGCATGGAACTTCCACATTAAAATATTCTGGGCCAAGAGTCTTCCAAGACAAGGGAACAAAAAGTGCTGTTCTGAAGCAGTAGCACATGTTTGCTATGTTGAAGGAACAGCATAAAGACCAATGTGGCAGACACAGAGATAAGAAATGATATGGACTGTATAGGGTCTTGTAGACATTGGTGAAAACTCATTCAAAAGATAGCTTTGGCTGCTGTTTTTTTTAAAAAAAAAAAAAAAGAGTGGGGTGTGAAACATAAGAGAAAACAAAGTGACGGGCTTAGACACAATTGCAACATCATACAATGAGGGTGATGGCTTGGATTAAGGTTGCAGCAGGGAAGCTCACATTCAGGATATATTTTCAAGGTGAAAATGATGGGATTTGCTGATGAATAGAAAGGGAGGTATGAGAGCAAGTACGAGGGAAACAACATCAAGGTTTATAACTTAAACAACTGAGTGAATGGTGATATAATTGAAATTAGATAAACATAGAAGGAGAAACAGGATTGGGACTAGTGGGAGCAGAACTGGAAATCCCGAGTTCCATGTTAAGAAAATGAGGCTGGAGATGCAGTCAGACATCCAGAATTCAGCTACTTTTTAGCACATATGAATTTGGAATTCAGGGGGAAAGTCAAGGCAAGGTGTACACATCTGGAAGCTATCAGACTAAAGAGAATATTTAGAGAAATGGGCCTGAATGTAAGAGCAGAAGATATCTGAGAACTGAGCCCTAGCCCATTCCAACTTCACTTAGAAGTTAGAAAGAGGATGAGGTTTGAACAAAGGAATCTGATAATAAGTAGCCAATAATAATAGGGTAAAAACCAAAAGAGTACGGTGTCCTAGACATCAAGTGAAGAAAGCGTTTCTGAAAGGAAGGGATTATCAATTGAGTCACATGCCTCTAAGACAAAGGTTGAGAATCAACCGTTGGATTTAGCAACATGGAGGTCTTTGGTAATCTTTGCAATTTTGGTGACGTAGTGGGGACAAAAGTTTGACTAGATTGAAGACATGGGAGAAAAAGAAGTGGACACAGTGAATATAAATAATTTGGGTACTTTTTTTTGCAATAAAGAAGACTAGAGAAATGAAATGATAGATGAAAATGTTTGGTCTAGAAAATGTGTTTTGTACAGCAGAAAATACTGTAAAATACTTGGTTGATGAAAGTAGTCAGGAGAAACTGTCAAGGGAAATTGATGGCACAAGAAAGATGGGCTAGTTGAGGAAGCAAAGTCTTTATTAGGATGACAGGAATGGGATCTGGGGCATAAGAAGACAGGCAAAACCTAGGTGGGAGCAAGACTCATTGTGCCATAGTGCTGGAGGAAAAGGCAGAACTTACAGGAACAGAAATTCAGATGTGGATAGAGCAGAGACTATCAGTTCACTGAGAGAAAGAAAAGTAGTGAGACTGGAGACTGGAGTGTATAGAAGATAGTTGTTGAATGGATGCATGACATCTTCAGTTAACTCAAAAGGAGTTTGAGATGTTGATTTTACATGATCATGACTTAGATTTAAAAGAACCGCTTGGAGGAATTTCCTAATGTGCTTGAAATGAAATAACTGTACAGTCTCTCAGCATATCTGCTTTAAATAATAACAAGAATATCTAACATGTGCCATGTGTCAGGCACTACTTCAAGTATTTTGCATGCATTAACCTATTTAATCCTTGCAACAAATCTAGGCCATAAGTACTACTATTATTCTAATTTTGCAAAAAAGAAAACAGAGGCATACAGAGATTATATAACTTAAGACAAAAGTCACACAGCTAGAAAATGGCAGAGCTGGGATTTCAACTCAGGAAGTCTGATACAAGAGCCCAGGTTCACGATCATTTGCTGTATTTCCCTTCTGATAAGCAGCCATCTAAAGGTGTAAGTTCTGTTAAACCTCTTTGTAAAAGTAATGAGCCTTTGCGGTCATGTACCTCCTTCCTACATGACCTGCACAGGTTTATAAAGTGTGACCGGGAGAGGGGCAAGTACAGGGACACTGGAAGAATATACCAGGAAGTCTGGCCATCCAGCTTCCCTAGGTCTGGTGAAGAAGTGTTTGATCAGGCCGACATGTGGTCCTGCTTCTGAGAGTTCATACTCTTACCTCCTGGGCCTTGCTGTCTCCTCTGTGCACCTCCTTTAACAGCTGCACTGGCTGAAGGACACTAAGTGACCCAGAACAGGGGCTCACCCACCAAGCTTTTCCACAGCCAACTGTCTAAGCATCCAACCAAGCCACTGGGCCCGACAGGTAAACATGACTACAGCATAAACAGCCAGCACTCACCACGTTCTCTCTGTATTTTCCATACTTCTATAGAGTTAGGATGAAACTACATGCTGAGATCTGGCCAGTGGGCTGTAAGTGGAAGTGACAGTGGAATGTATAGTCGCAACCCAATGCAGTTTAGAGTTGTTCTGCCTCCTCCATTTCCCTTTTCCTTCCTGGACCAACACAGAGGTCTTTTATTTCCAGATGATGTATCCAGTTACTGATGCAAAAGGGCTAGCTAACCCACATCAGATTTTATGTGAATGAGAAATATACTTCTGCTCGATGAGGCTACTGAGGCTTTGGAGAGTTGACTGTTGAGGCAGTTATCATTAATTACCTCAATTAATAAAGCAGGCAAGTGATTTTCAGTCACCAACGTTGTTCCCAGGGGTCAAGTCTGTGGCCTCTGATTGGGCAGGTGGTAAGGAGAAGAAAGGTTGAGCCCAGAAGTCACTCAACCAGCCCACCATGGTGGCAGAAAGGAGAAAGGGGCTTTGACTAAAGGCTATTTTGTTGACAGAAACAGAAATTGCCTCAAGGTAGCATAAGGAAATAGAAGAGCTAGAGAAATGAGAGAAACTACTCTCTAGAAATAGTAGTTCTCTAGAAATAGAAAACTACTATTCTAAGGGTAATATTTCTCAGGGCCATCTAAAGCCAAAGAATAAAATGTATCTGGGATAAACAAGAACAGACAGAAATTTGAAAATCAGAGAAGTTATCCATTCTCAGAAATCACATGGTTTCTCCTTTTTCTGGTTTTCCTTCTCCTTTCTTGGCCTGACTTTATCTGATTGCACTTGACTCTGCTTGGATACATGATTCTGATCCTATGTAATCTTTCATGAGTGTCTGCCACCGTCTCAGTGGCTCAATTCCAAACTATCTTGATTCCAAATTCCTTTGGGAGAGAATGACATTGGTTCAGCCTGTACTTGACCCTGAATTAGGTGGCTATGATCTTCACCAAGTTCATTTAGAACTGATCACAGGGAGGGGTCTCATGACCTCACAAGTGGCTGTGAGGGATGGGGTTGGGCAATATCAGATCAGGGACTGAACCGAAACCTTAAAGCAAGTCTATTATAGAAGGGAATTTGTAGGAGGCTTTATGACAGAATTGTTAAAACACCTAAGTAGTTAAAGGAGGCATTATGGAGAGGAAAAGTACAGTATAAGTAGAAAGAAAAAGCATGTGAGGCCAGAAGGAGGAGTGAATGCAGACATGAACCCCAAGTCAGAGCTGGCTTCAAGACTCAGGACAGGTAAACAGCTGCAGAGGGTGCCATTCTGCCATGCAAGTGAAAGCATCACTGAAACACGTTGGAAATACAGGGCCAGTTAATTCAGGCTTCCACACATGGTATCACCAGGGAAATATAAATTGGTTCTCCTTCCACTGATCTAGGAAATATCCTCAGATTACAAAATATGTAGATATTTCTCACTAGGGCTGCATGTCTCTGTTGGCATTTCTGAAAGTTACACAGAGCAGCTACAACTCCAAACTGGCACACTGACAGATGCCTGAGGTTAACTCTCAGAGTCAGCAACACTTTGAAATGGTTTTATGCCTAACATAGAACTATTTAGCAAAAACAAAGGGTTTATTTTTCTATACATTTCAAATTCTGTAATATGTCTCCCAAGGACGACACTTTTGCTTCAGGAAATCACAAAAGAGAGCTGAAAAGAGAACAGAACTATAGAAAAGTATTTTTATAGAACTGTTTTCACAACATTGGTTCTGCTTGTGCCAGCTGAAATGAGTAAGTAAACATATTTCAAAATAAAATATATGTTAATAGAAAATCAGTTTAACATAATCTCCATTAAATGTTTAGAGTCTATTGGTTGGAAGGGATGTCACATTATTAGTTTGTCTGGTAAGCATCTTAATTCAGCTTTGATCGAGCCTGTGCAAAAACAGGAAATAAGTCAGTGTCCAGTCCTCAGCAATCATGCCAATCATGATGGGAAACCCAAATTACCCAGAAAAATAATGACGACAAAAAAAATACTAGACGGTGATTGATAAATGGGATGGTATAAAGCATCAACATCCAATGTACCCTGAAGACCCCTACAAAGGAAAAAAAAAGAACACTATTGAGAGCTTCTTTCTACATAGTTAATAACTTAATCCTGTAATCATACTTAAAGTCAGGCTTAAAGACAAACTTTATGAATGAGGGGGAAAAGATAACATTTCAATAAACTGTGACACACTCTCTCTTAGTCCTCACTTCTTCACATGGTAAACAAGAATCAAAAACATTTCCACAGTACAAGAATAAACTTCCACAGACATCTGAATGACAGTTTCTTTTTGACGTAGTGCATTACAATTTTCCTGTTTTCTCTTTCTAGGCTGTTTACCACCCCTTACCTGGTGTTACCTTGATGCTGATATTCATTGCATCAATTTATTGAGAATTTGTTAAGTTAAACTGAACTATTCATGGAGACTCTACTGTGTGCAGGGTAGTATGCTAGGTATTACAGGGACTATAATGTTGAACCAGAGTTTAGCATCTAATACAGAAAATCATCTCTTAGGCAAGGCTGGGAAGGGGACTATGGTGCAGAAATGAACAAATGCACACAGTAGGAGAGACCAGAAGTCCAGGCACAGCAGGAAGAAGATAGGACCCTCAGAATAGGCCCCTTAGAGGACTGATGCTGGCCAAGTCAGTCCCTAGGACCAGGAAAGGCCAGTGGAATGACATATATCCAGCTAGACAGAGGGAAAGGAGCTCAAAGGAATTTCACAGCAGGTGAAAGTCACACATGAAGAAATAAAAGAGGAAGGGCTGGGAACTGGGAATTGATCCTCAGGGAAGGGGCTTGAGGAAGCCACAGGCAGGAATTCTCTAGGCTGTGGATGCCATAGAATGTGACCAGAGAAGCCCCAGGAGCCTGGGATAGAACCTTGGAGAATGCTGTCATGTAGGAGACATAAGGACAAATAAGTCATAGTGAAGAGGCAATGAAAAGGACCTCAGGATATTTCAGTGTCACAGAAACTAAATGGAGAACAGAGTTTGGAGGAGGAGGTATTGGTCACCAGAAAGCATACAGAAAAAAGCCACCAAGTACTTCTTAGGAAGCTCTGAGAGACCTTCTGAAAAGCCCTGGTGAAAGACAACTAAAAGAGTTGCCTAAGCAGTTCTTTGTGCCTTCACTAGATAATTCTGGCAGGTTTGTATGAAGGGCATCTTCATGGCAAACACCACACTATACGATGAATCACATTTTCTTTCTGAGAGTCAGTGCACATGACTCTCAAATGGTATGAATGTAAGTTATTTTTAATTCCGACAGGCACTCGACTGTGTTTCCAAACAGAATGGGAATTTTTTTCTAACCTTGCTATTGTGAGAGCTCAAAGTCACTCCCTGAATTTAATTCTTTTTTGTGATCAATTATTTTATGACAGGGAGATGTCTAAATTTCCATTTGGATCGGCTGCAGGAATAAGGCTTACAAAACAGCAACAAAGTAGCTGAGGACCTGCAAGCAATGAGACAGGGCTAACCACTGTCATGAGTGAGGGACATGGTTACCAGTTTGTTCAATCTCAACACATAGCACCTGTAGACACAGCTAAAAGGCAGCCTGTCTGGGTGGGTAGTGGGGTGTAGAATATCAAAGTCCCAGGACACACCCACATGAAAAAGAGTAAGCACTCCTCCTTCTTTTGTCTTTTGATATAAGAGTCAAAGTATTTTTCAAAAGGTCCTGTTTTTGCCCATTATACTTCATGTCATACCTGTATTTTTAAAAGATTTACAAGCTCTAAGTTTGAAACCTTGCCCTATGACTTCCTAGCTGTATGCTTTTAGGCAAATCTATTTACCTCTTCTGTGAATCTTGAACCTCATCCATAAACAGGGATAAGGTACCCACATCTTGCAGGTAGGGCTTATAGCTCCTGCATGTAAAATATCTTGCACAAGCAGATGGTCAATAAATGATGGTATTACCATTATTATTGACAAGTGGATCTTCATCTCTCCAGCTCTTGTAAATACAACAGTTCAATAAAGGAGAGCACTATAGCCTGGTAGAAATTAGGACTTTAATGCTAGGCTGTTTGCCAAATTTATGCAAAAGAGTGGGGACTTGACAGACCAATTAAGCCTGGAGCTTAATACATCACTCATAGATAAAGCCAAGGGAGGATCGTAGCCCAGTGGCCCATAGTTCAGTTCCCAGAGCACCAAATCTGTGAATCAGTCTTTGATATATCTTTCCTAGGGATTAAATAAAGTTAAAGAAAGAAAGAACAAAAGCCTTAAACTACTAAACCATTAAAGGGGAGCTGGGGGGAAGGTGAATCCCACATCCACTGAAGAAAGTTGAATTAAAGGAGCAGTTGAAGTTCGAAATTCAGCCAAGAGAAAAGAGAATAAAATCGCAAGACACCTTTCAGGGTCAAATGTGTCCAGTCACTAGGGTATGAATTGTGTATGTTCTGCTTTTTTAAGCAAGGTATGAGCTTCAGAGGCGTAACTTGCTGAAAAAGTGAGAGAAAAATGATGGTTTTTGAAAGCTGATCATGCACTCAGGCTGTTGACACTTGCTCCATGGTTTTTTATACCACTATCTGAGAGCCATGAGTATTTCTCACTATAAATGCCTGAGTGGATGTACTATGTCTGCTGCCTTTGGAGACCAGAGTCAACTTAAATTACCCAGGGCTTAGATGGGAGCCAGTGTGGAGAACAGCAGTCAGCTAGATTTCAAAGTCCAGCTTGGAGTTTACAATCCCTTTAGCCCCAAGGGATGCTGACTAAAAAGTACTGAGCAAAACTGGTGGCTGCCTCGGAGGATAAATGAGAACAAAACATGTTGGAGAAGAGAGACAGAAAGAATACAGATATTAGTTCATGTGATTCAGTTACAAGCGAAAAAAATCTGCTTGGGATAGACAAAACAAAGAAAAGCATGAGGTTTCCTAAAACGGATTAACACAAGTCAAGGAATAGCCACTCCAGGGCCACCACACCCTGGGGCATTGCAGCATTGCAGCAGGCATTTGTAACCATCCTGCTGGACAGGACCAAGCTCTCAATGCCCAGTATCTGCACACCTCTGTGAAACTGTGCCTCATAGGGTTAAATGAACCAAAGAGCAGGGTTGAAGGGGACTGGTGACTAACAAAATTTATGAGCTTGTTTTTCAGGATGTCTACTTAATAGGACCATAGGGCCCGTTGAAGCTAGCTAGAATCAATATGTCTGACTGGAGCTTGTACACCAAGATATGCCTGCCTACTGGGTGAACTTTGGACAGCACAGCCCAAATTTTCCACCACATGTTCAAGATCAACCCCCCTCTTAATTTACATGTTCAACCCATGAAGAGATATGACAGGATAACTACACATGCCCAAGAGACTTTTCTAACTTCCCGTTACCCTCCACTGATCCTTAACCAACCCAAGACCCTCCTCCTAAAACTGCCGCCCTTAAATACACAACTTGTGAGCTGAGGAAGGAAGGAAGATTTGAGTCCATCTTCTGTCACCTTGCTCAGCTTTCTTGCAATAAACCTTTCTCTCTACAAAAAGCAAATGCTGCAGAGTTTGGTTTTCAGTTGCACGTGGGCTAATGGACCCAGTTCACTTAGGTAATATCAGTTTTGACAAACCAAAGTGCGTATTTGGCTAAGGTGTGTCAGGGGAGGCACGTTCTGAGAAAAGCATGGTTTTACCAGGCACGTTCCCTGAGCATAAGTGTCTCCCAGACAACAGGGGTCAAACCGCTTTGCTTGTTCACCATGTAGAAGAATGGAGGAAGATATGGGACAGGAAACAGGATTCCTCCATTGACAGGGTGTTTCCAGCAACTGATAGGTATTTATGGCATGGACTTTCATCTAAAATGGCATTTGAGAGACAAGAAAGGTAGAAACAACTCATGTTCATCAATGGATGGATGTGGGAAACATCATGAATGCGTGCAATGGAATATTATTCAGCTTTAAAAGGAAGGAAATTCTGACATAGACTACAACATGAATGAACCTTGAGAACATTATGCTAAGTGAAATAAACCAGTCACAAAAAGACAAACACTGTATGATTCCATTTAGAATAGTCCCATTCTTAGATACAGAAAGTAAGTAGAATGGTGGTTGCCAGAGGCTGAGGGCAGTCAAGAATAGGGAGCAAAATGGTTCAATGGGTACAAAATTTCAGTTTGGGAAGATGAGAAAATTCAAGAAAGAGATGGCCGTGATGGTTGCACAATAATGTAAATATTTTTAATGACACTGAACTGTACACCTAAAATGGGTTCAAATGATAAATATGCATATTTACCACAATATAAAAAGCAAAAAAAAAAAAGGAAACCAATATATGTTATGAAGGAAGCAAGCAAATAAAGAGAAAGCATATGAATGTCTATATCTGAATTATTTCATAATATTAATAACTGTTTCTGTAATGAAATAGCAAATGTTCTCAGGTCTACAGAAACCTGTCACTGTACCCTTTGTTTAAATCCAGGCATGAGTCATTAGGGGTTTGCATATGCCATTCATTTCCTTTTTTTATTACTCTTTCTTTTGTCCCCAGAAAAGCCAACCAAAGCACCCTGAAAGAAAAAGCATCAGCACTTGAGTATCTGTCATACAGAAAGCCTCAAAGCTAAGTAACTACAGCACCAAGTGAGACCTTCCCCCTTACTCTTTCTTTTCCCCATCACAATCCTGAAAAATACAGAGGCCCAAAGCAATGGAAGAAGGAGCAGGACAGATTTCCGGCCCTGATCTGAAGGCAGGGAAAACTGCAGGAGAAATTGAAGTTTTGATGCAATATTAGACAGGACTTCTTAACATGAGACTTTTAGATGTCAGGAAGTGGTAAGAATAGCTATAACATTTTCCTGAACCATTATTGAGGGGTGGGCAAAGGAGTTTCAGCACATCATATTTAAAAGGCAATCTTGAGAAAAAAGTACTTGCTTCCTACTTGCACCCTACTAAATGCAGCTGGCTCAATAGCAGGTTAAGCCCATATTAAATCTTTACCATGATCCTAAAGAGAGAGAGATTATCCTCTTCCCATATAAGGAAATCAATATTCAAATAAGTCAATGAATTCATCCAAGGTCCTATTAAGTTAAAGGATCAGGGTCTAAAGCCTACACAGTTCTCTGTGTGCTGTGCTACCTATTGTAATATGCTTAATGTATACAAATACTCGTAATACGCCAGTAGATGAATATGAAAAGGACAGAATGTAATGACACTTTCTTTTGGAATGTTTGCTAGGAAGGAACTCACAGTGATTGAGGCAACATAATGCTGCAAAGGATATCAATTTGACCTCCAAAATGAGGTTTTCTGGAATGCAGGATCTGAGAGACACCAGCATTAAGCCAAGGATTTAAGGAAGTTCATTGCAATTGCACTACCAGTATTTATAAGTTTTAACTTTGAATTCCCCCATTCTCATTTAGTGGGTGAAGTAAATAATGGCTGGTGCTTTGTAAATTTTTATGGCTGGAGTGATGGATGGCCTAAACAACTGGCAGTCTGCTCTATCCATTCATTAACTCTGAACTACATATTTCCCAGGTTCAACTCTGAACTTAGGTATTTCAAATAGAGGACAGATTTCTCCTCGTTCTCCAGGCTACTGTATTTATAGCGTTCACCTCCCGAATCCTTACTTTTCCCTCTTTAGACGTCAGTGATAGCCCCATTCGCTCCAGGAAACCACTATGGAGGAGGAGAAAAAAATTGTCTATTATGACAATTTTTTTGTCCTTCAACTGCCTCCTCTGTGTCATTCTGCCTGTGCATGGGGGTAGCATCCCATACACCAAATCTCCTGTTAAATTCAGATTTCTTAAAGCCTGTTTCAAACAGCCTGTAGGTGTTCCTTCTCCTGACACGTCACCTATCTCTTTCTTAGTAACTGTGCTCGGTTCTATTTTTTTCCCTACATAGCTAATAAAAGATCCAAGAAACAAAAAGTCTTTCAAAACAAATCTCCACCTATGTCAACTAAACACAGCTACCAGTCAGCGTCAGGAATTCATGTCTTCTGGTCCTGCTACAGTTAAGGCCAGTGGTTCTTGACCCTGAATGCTCAGTAGGATCACCCAGGAAAATACTAAAACATACCAGACATCACCCAAGACTCATTAAATTAGAAATTCTGGAGAAGTCATTCAGGCATGGGTAAATTATAAGTCCTCCCAGGTTCTTCTAATATAAAACCAGCATTGCAAACCAATTTTCAAGGCCATGGCTACTCAAAGGGCGATTGAAGATCAGTGCTGATCAGTGAACTTTGTTACCATTTGAGACAAGATAAGTTCATGCCACAAGCATATCATTACACCCACTTTGGTTCAGCTGCCATTTTTTTTAACAGCAAGTTTTAATAGCAAGAACATCTCAATGAAAGAAGCAGTGCATTGATTTACTCCCTGGCAAAAGCTCCTTAGCTTGTCACTGATATACAACAAAGAATTTGAAGGCTGATTTATTTGGGTAGCCCTTCTGTAAGTCTTTTTGGCATGTTCAGGTATCTCCAGGATTCTTTTATTTCTGCAGCCTCTTTGGTTCCTGAGCTTTAACTTTTAACATTTATTGTTATGGTCTGAGTGCTATGAACCAAGGTTATCAACGTCCCTGAACTCTCTAGCATCACTTTATGAGGCTTGAACTTCTTCTGTCATTGAATACATATTATTCAATGGATTATTAAAATGTGCAGAAAACCAGATTACCCAGATACTGGACCACTAGAGAATCTGTGAAGGGCTTTGAAGTGTTTGAGAATTCAGGGATTCCAGTTCAATGGCAATAGGCATGTTCTGCTTCTCCTCCACTCTCCCAATCTTTGTTCTCTCCCCTCTATTCTCTTCTACTCATGGTCAGCTTGTGGGATATACAGGAAGTCACTGACCAACATAGAAAAATATGGAAAACCTCAGGACAGGCCCTTCCCCTCTACTCCCAAACCAGGGTATTGCTCCAAAGACATTCTTTCTTCTGGATCTTGAAAGTCATGTAAGGTGAAGGGAGTGTGTCAAACAGTCTGTAGGTGTTCCAGGTGAGGCTGAAAATATTCCTGGAATGTATTAAACTTAATGATCTGACACTTTAAATAGAACAGAGTAAAATACTGTAGGAATCAGAATCAAGATAAGCATTCTGTGCGGAAAAAGAGAAAGTGCAAATAGACATTTAAGAGCTCCTTAGAAAGCAGCATAAGAAAAGAAACTGCATTTCAAACAAGATCTCATTTTATATCCCAAATCTCTCTCTTTATATTAGGCAGTGTTTTCAACATATTCATGCATGAGTTTCTACATTTACAAGTAGGCCACAGAGCACTTGCCACCAGATTCTTGGGAGGTTTACACGTGGTAATGTATATACAAACACTTAGCCCAGTGCATAGCACCAAGTGATTCCATGTTCAGTCTTTCATCCGTTCAACAGGTATCTATTGTCAGGCACTGTGTGAGGCACCAAGCATCTGGTCGAGGAAAAAACAGACATTACTACTGCCCTCACAGGGCTTAGATTCATATGGAGACACAGAGAGGAACAGTAAAATCATAGACATAAATGTATAAATAGAATGCAAATGGAAACAAGTTAATATGAGCAAACATAATGGAGACATTTTATCTCATTTGGGGTTAGGAAGCATTTTCCTTAAAAAGCCACATTTAAGCCTAACTCTGAAGGAGTTCACTGAGTATGAGGTAGAGGAGGAGACTTAATAGAACAAAAAATAAGAAGGAAAATTTTAGTGATGATATTAACTCAATATAAATCAGCCTAAATTGAAAAGGAATATACTGACTGATGTAAGTGAGAAGTCCAAGATCTGGCACTGGCTTCTAGCACTGACTCAAACTTATGTCACCAATCATATGGCTTTTTCCCCATCTCCTGACCCACTTCTCCTTTGTATTAGCTTCATTCTCAGACAGGCTTTCTCCACTCCACTGTAAAATACACTGAACATAGAATATACCTGAAAGCTGTTATCTCAGATGATGGGAAGTCCCCTTTCTCCTAGAATTCATATTGATAGACAAAGTAGGGGTCTCACTGACACACACTTTGTCTAACTCTGAACCAGTCACTGGAGTACCTTGATGTGGCAGGCTGGGCCCTATGCTTCTCTTGTGAGGGGAAGATGGAGCCAAGTGATAGAAATCCCAATAGATCAAGAAAAGGCATTTTAGAAAGTAAGGGTGGGGGATGAACAGAAAGGGGACTCACAGATGTCTAATACAGGTCAATTGATGTAATATTGAACATAAAAGCAACGGGATGGAGCCAAGTGATAGAAATCCCAATAGATCAAGAAAAGGCATTTTAGAAAGTAAGGGTGGGGGATGAACAGAAAGGGGACTCACAGATGTCTAATACGGGTCAATTGATGTAATATTGAACATAAAAGCAACGGGAAACAACTTAAGGCTTATAAACAATGAGGTGAAATAATCATAGCTGCACTTTGATACAAATCACCTGAACTGTAATGTGTCAGTAAATTGGAGGTGGCATAACAGATGTGGGAAGATCAATTCGGTTCCTTTAGACTAAGGATGAGAATAACCTAAACTAGGGTGGTAAAAACATAGATGTAAATAAAATAATCAATTAAAACTAGCTAAAATCAATAGTAAAATCAACAATGAAGAAAAAGAGGGTAAAATTATCAGTAGTTGAATATAGATTGGACATCTGAGAATAAAATAGAACCCATTTATGGGGAAAGACCATGAACATGATCTTACACATGTTGAGGTTGGGGTGCCTTAGAGATATTAAAATAACACTGATGAATAGGCTATTGGATCTGTATGCACAGAGTTCCTAAAAGTTATACAGACTGGAGTTGCAATTTTGGGAGCTATTAGTCAATTGCTGGCATAGATGAGATTGACTAGAAAAATAGCATAGAGTGGTAAGACGCACATGACTGAGTCTAGAGGAAATGCAATTCAATAAATAAATGTTTGCATGGTTTTGGCCAAAGTCAGACATCCTATTCATCTATGCAGAGCCCATTTTTCTCTTCGTAGTTGCACATCTTCCTTCTGTTCTATATACTGACTCAACAGCATGCTTCCTAATTTGACCCTTTTAATGGGAATGATTTCATAGATTATTTTAAATAGTTACATGAAAAATAAATTACAAAGATTGAATATCTATGTATAGAGATTATTGTTGTAATTAAACAAAACCCACAACAGAGTTAATCAGGTGCATATTTTAATGCTATGCATAATTTTTATTATATTGCCTACAAATTAGTCTCAAATGGTAGGTTGTTCATGAAAATGACTGCAATCAGTATTGCTGTTACACAGCCAAACCAAATCAAACTTTTAGTTTTTCTCTTTTTACTGGATTAGTTCTCCAGTATGTCATCATCATTACTATTGACTTGTTTTCCTGTGCATTTTATCACACACATACATTGCACACAAGTGTATGCACATTCATATACCCTGAAAAATTTTCATCAATGACTAAAACTACCTTGTTCCTGGTACTCTTATAAGAGTATAACAATTAGGTTAAGCTAGGTTGAGGCAAGATAACAAATGACCCCCAGAATCACAGTAATGTATAACAACAGAAGTTGAGTTGTTATGATATGAGTAATCTCTCTCTCTCTCTCTCTCTCTCTCTCTCTCCCTCTCTGTCTCTCTGTCTGTCTGTCTCTGTCTCTGTCTCTCCTCCCTATTGTCTCTGGGACTAAGGATGATGAAATAGTTTCTATTCCAGATCATTTATGGTCATTGTAGCAAATAGAAGGAAGGGAGAACGTGGATTAACAATGTTTACTCTTAGAGCTCCTTCCCAAAAGTGACACCAACCACTTCTCTTCATTTCATCAGCCAATGCAAAGTTACACAACTAGGCAGCGGGTCACGAAAGATAATGCTTCCCCAGGGCAAGCAGCGGATATTTTGAAAAACAGTAGAATTTCTTATCCCCGCCTCACTTCAATCATTCCTCCTTTGAACTCCAACTTTGAGAGGTTTTGGCCTTTCACTTACTGTCATCTTGCCAGTTCTCCCCAGTATCCTCACACCAGCTGGCTTCTAAAACAACTACACTCCACCCCACTATTTTCTGCTGAGTGTCTTGGCTACAAGGTGGTTTGTGACAGCAAAAATCCTCAGGTCTGAAGCTCTGGGTTGGCTGTCCAGCAAACACCATGATGTGGGAGTGGAAGCGGTGGTGGCAGTGAACCAGATGGAAGAACGTAGAGGAGTGAAGACTGAGACACAAGAGAGAACACATTGAGAAAGCGGTAATGGCTAGTGCATAACCAACAAATAACTTATTTATTTTTAGAACATCCCTAGATACTCTAGGATGAATACAAGGATAACCAAGATATTTCCCATATTGTATCTATTGTGCAAGTATAGGAGCTCGTGTTCAAATCAACATTAGTCTATACTACCTAATCCTATCACTACCTTCTAGTCACATCCGCGGCCTCCCCACTCCTTGCTATGCCTGTTGGATTCCATACTCCACCTGACAAATTTTTTTTTTTTTCAGAAAAAGAGATAAAAGGAGAAAGAAAGAAAGAAACAGCAAAAGAAAGAAAAAAAAGAATGAAAGAGAGAAAGAAAGAGGAAGAGAAAGAGGGAGAGAGAATGGGATTCTTGTTTTATTGCCCAGGCTAGAATACAGTCTAAAAATGGGTATTAAAAACCTCTTTTATGCCAATAATTGTGCTTAACAATGGAGACAGGAAGGAATAGAGGATGAAAATAACAAA
>PVKP010031423.1:6137-27073 GCA_004027715.1 Plecturocebus donacophilus | reverse complement strand
ACAGAGGTTTCTTATTATCCACTTTTTGAAGCCTAATTCTGATGATTCTTCACACTTGTCTTCCATCAAGCCTTGCTCCGTTACTGATGAGGAACTAGCGTCCTCTGTAGGAGAGGCTTTCTGATTTTGAGTGTTCTCAGTTTTTTTACGGTGGCTTCTTGGCATCTTTATGGTTTTATCCATCTGTCGTCTTTGTAATCAACCACTTTCAAATTAGGTCTCTGAGTGGACGTCCAGCTTGTTAATTCCCAGCTCCAGAATCTATGTAATTTTCACTGTGCGACTCGCAACGCTAGCTAAGACAGCAGCGTTGAAGTTCGTGGTGCTTTTCTGCCCGGGGGTCTCCGGTCTGGCTTCCCAGTCCCCCTTTCAGTCAGCTGGACGGACTGCTCTGACTCCCCAGAGCGCCAAACATCATCCAAAAGGAGACTCAGTCCCGTTTACTCCGCACCAAGAGCCGCCAAGCCGAGACGCTGGCAAAAAAGCCGCACCAGCCGAAAGGGTCACGCTGGCGACCCGTGGGGCTCCTCCACTGGGAATGTCCTGGTCCGTGGGCAGCAAAAATTTATCGGTAAGTGTGGCGTCCACTGGCTCTCTGCGCTTTTACTGGGAGCTGCAATCCTGAGCTGCTAGTGATCCGCCATCTTGGATCTCTCTCTCACATTTTTATTTTCTAATTCTTTTTTTCTAAATTTTTGTCTGAGTGTGTTAGTTCAAAAGACCAATCTTCGAGTTCTGAGTATCTTTCTTCTGCTTAGTCCATTCTGTTGATGAAGCTTCTAATGTTTTGTTTGTTTTTGAGATGGCATCTTACTCTGTTGCTCAGGCTGGAGTGTAGGGGCAGGATCTTGGCTCCCTGCAACCTCTGCCTCCCTGAAACCTCTGCCTCCCAAGTTCAAGAGATATTCCTGCCTTAGCCTCCTGAGTAGCTGGGATTACAGGCATGTACCACCACGCCCAGTTAATTTGTAGTTTTAGTGGAGACAGGGTTTCACCATGTTGTCCAAGCTGGTCTCAAATTCCTGACCTCATGTGATCTCCCCTCTTCAGCCTCCCAAAGTGCTGGGATTACAGGAGCAAGCCACAGCACCCAGCCTAAATTGTATTTTGAAATTCCAGAAGTGAATTTTTTAAGCCCAGAAATTCTCATTGATTTCTTTTAAAGATGTTTATCTCTTTCTTCATTTCCTGGATTGCTTTAGGAGTGTCTTTGTGTTGATTTTCAACCTTGTCTTAGATCTCGTTGAGCTTCCTTGCAACCCATAGTTTGAGTTATTTATCTGTCATTTCTGAGTTTCCATTTCAGTTAAAGTGTATTGCTGGAAAGCTAGTACAATCCTTTGTTGGTATTGCTGCATTCAGATTTTTCATGTGGTCAAACTTCTTGCACTGATTTTTTCTCATTTTGAGATCCTGGTACTTACAATTTTTGTAATTATTTTTGTGTGGGTAGGATTTTTTCTTTTTCTTCCTTTCCCTATAATGGTATCATTATTATTTTCTTATTTCTCTTTCCTTTCCTCTTTATTTCTAGGAGTTATATACCATGCTGGTAGAGTCTTTTATCTTTGTTTCTGTAGTGCTACACATTTCTTTCAGCAGGTTTTATATTAGGCTGTGGAATTTGACATACAAGTCCTCAGATGGTGCTTGCTGGTAAGAACAGACTGTGGCCAACATGGCTGGGTGTATACTTGATTCTTGTTTACTGGCAACTCTCTGTTGCCTCAGACATTGCGATGCTTTATGGCGTATGTAACAGTCTGAGCTCCCTGTTCTGCCCTCGGAGCAGGAGCCTGAACGGTGAGACCAGAACAGACAAGTTGACCTATGGGTTCCCCCATGCCAGGCAGAGGCACCACCACCAAGGAAGAATGCAGTGAGCAGCCACCAAGTACCCGAAGGTGTGCGTAGGTGTGGAGGTAGGAAACTACCTCAGCTCCAAGTTGTCTGCACAGGGATACGGAGTGGCTTAGACTTCTCATCTAGTAGAGTGGGAGCTCTGGATGTCTGGAGATCTGCCTGGGCTTGTAGCAGAGTGGGTTTCGCTGTACCGATATTTCTGCACAGGAGGGTTTGGGCAACTCAGACTGCTTATTCACGTAATCTTTGTGCTCCAAATGTCTGTAAATCTGCTTTTTCTTGGAGTGGAGATGGCCTCGCTGCACTACAGTCTATTTTTGGGAAAAGTGGGGCAGCTCAGGCTGCTGAACCAGGCAAAGAGGTACTTAACAAGTCTGGAGATGATCCTGGACATGGAGCAGTGAGGGTCTCCTTGCATCAGGAAGTCTGCACAAGAAGGGTGGGGAAGATCAGAGTGCTGAACCAGATGAGCAATGCTCTGAATGACTGGAGATCTGCCTGTGCATGGAGCAGAGATGATCCCCCAGCACCAAGATCTCTGCACAGGAGGAATGGAGCAACTCAGGCTGCTGGAATAAACAAGCAGGTGCTCTGAATGCCTGAAGATCTGCTTGGTTGTATAGTAGAGAGGATCCCCCTGTGGCAGGATCTCTGCACAAGAAGGGCGGGACAGCTCAGCATGCTGATTCAGTCAAGGTAGGAGGATCTGCCTGGGAATGAAATAGACAGGGCCCCTCTGTACCACAATTTTTGTCCAGGAATGGTAGGGTGGCTCAAGCCGCTGAACCAGAGTAACATGAGTTATGAATGCCTGGATATCTGCCTGAGCATGGATCATAGAGTCCCACTGCGCAATCTGTATCCAGGAAGCATTGGATAGCTCAGGCTGCTGGTCCGGGCAAGCAGATGGTTCAAATTCCTGGATTTCTGTTGAGGGTAGAGCAGAGGAGACCATGATCTCCAAGGAGCAGCATGGGGTACTCAGCAAAGTCAAACACAGATGAGTTCTGGGTTACAAAACTGGCCTTCCGTGCAAGTCTTATTACCCAGGAGAAACAGCAGCTGTGGGAGCTCTCTTCCTGCCCTAGGCCTCCTACGGGGAGGGCACAATTTTAGCCCTACTGCTGAGGCACCTTCCAGAGTTCTGGCTGTGGAAGTCCCTACCCCACTCCAGAGCAGATACTCTAATCTCTAGCCTGATACTAAAATGTCTGTGCAACCACACTGCCAGGTAACCAAGGAATGGATAATGAAATAATGGAACCATCATTATCTGCAAATGATGTGATTTTATATGAAAAAATTTCAAGACTCTACAGCAAAATTATTGAAATTGTTAATGTATCAAATTGTGGGCTCAGTTATGTTTTACAATATATTATATGTTTATATAACAGCAATAAATTTGGAATGTGAGAAAATAAGATATTTTGATTTTTCCAAAAATTCAAAATATATAAATTACCTGAGCAAATCTAATTAAACATGTACAAAACCTCTAAACTGAAACCACAAAATATATTGACGAGTAAAGTAGAAAAGTTCATTATTTTGGGTTAAAATTTTTTCCTGGATGAGACAGAAAACTATTAATCATGAAGAAAAAAAATACAAATTAAACTATGTGAAAATGAAAAACTTATACTTACTGAAAAGTGTCACTTAATGAGCTAAAATGCAGGCCAGAGAATAAATGGAATTATTTGCAGTACATTTATCCAATGAAGAAAGTTTATATCCAGTGAAGAAAATGCAAATTATTCCTACAAGTGATTGAAAAGAAGAAAAAGACCACCTAATAGAAAATGATTTTAAAAGGCTATGCATGAAGCACTGCTACTGCATATCAAAGTATAATGCTTGTCTCAAGAATAAACGCCACTGAGACTGCTTGTATTATGAGCTGAAGTAGCTGTTTTTCTTTATGGAACACCATTTTCACTTGAAAAGTAACAAACAAATTATAGTTATTACAATTTGGATATTTGTCATAAGTTTTCTTTTTTTGTTAATCATAAAATTTGAATTTTTAGGGAAATATTAGAATTTTAGAAAATTTGCATTCTCCACTGTAAGCTTGAAAGCTTACAGTGTAAAACACTTAGCTTTCTGATTAGATCATTACTAATGTTAACAAATGTGGGGGTTATATTACATGATATATATGTCAAATTTTGGAAGAACTGCATAACTCAGTAAACCAATATTTTACGAATGACCAATGCATGAAGTAACAAAATCTAGCAAGAGTTAAATTCCCTTAAAATGAAAGTGAGATCAAGAGATTTTAAGACAATGGAAAACAGAAACTGCAGTCATATTTAGATTCCACATTACAACTAAGCTTAAGAAACTACTATTTGTTGAGTTTTGGCATATTATCAGAAAAGAATAATAATAAATTATTATCAGTAAAATCTGAAAAGATTTCTCCATTTTCTAACCATATAACTACATGAGAAGAGATTCTTACTATATATTTCAACCAAAACAATATGTTGCAGTAGAAGATATGAGAATCCATCTGTCCTCTCTTAAGTCAGAAATTAAAGAAATTTGCAAACATATATATATATAATATAACATATATATTATATATAATATACATATTATATATATTATAGCTATAATATATACTATAGATATTATATATATATATATAATATATACAAAAACATTACCACTTCTTCCTAGTTTCTTTGTGCTTTAGGAGATATATTTTTAAAATAAAAATACTGTGACTATTTAATGGTGCTATTATTTTAAAAGCATTAATAAACATTTTAAAATATGTTAGTTTTAATTTCTAAGGAAGCAAATATTAACAGATATAACCCATGTAAACAAAAGCTCATTGGAATCCGCACTGACTTTCAAATTTATAAAAGGATATGGAGACCATAGGTTTTGAAAATCATCATTGTTGAGCTCTGAAATGAAGAGAGAGAATCTGAGAGGCATGTGGTTTGAGACTGTAGAATTCAATAGAGAAAACCCTGAGTTCTGAGATTGGCAGAGTACCAGGGTGCTGATGGGCCTTTAGATCTGGTTTGTTATTTGAATGACATTACATATTTCAATGACTCCTTACTGTTCACTACTGAGATGCTTTCCTATGTTTCACCAGTGGTGATAAATGAAAAAATACTGATTATTCACTTAAAGCAACCAACAACTGCCAGAAACATTGAATTATGTTACTTTTCTGCCTGAATACCTTCAGTGGCTCCCTGGTTACTGTTTTATGTTGGAACTCCTTGGCATGATGCAACAAGTCCATGATCTGGTCTCTTAATATCTGTTCAGTTTTATCTTTTCCCACTGTCCCTTCACATATTACTTCCTATTTATCGATTCCTGTTACTCACATATTTTCCACTTTATCACATACCTTTTCATAGGAAGAGAACTTTGTTTCTGATTGGTATTTTTTCACTGTCAACTCCCCCTTCATTAAAAAAAAAGAAAAGAAAAGAAAAAATCTCCTGTTCTTCATCCAGATTCATCTAAAGCATCTCTTCTTTATGAAGCTTCCTCATTTGGAGTTTGACTATCCTTTCTGTGTTATCTTAGCATATCATATATCCCTCCAAAATAGCACTTACCTCAATAAATCCATTCGTCTTTATCCTAGACTATAAAATCTTGCACACACAAGTAGTAATTTTTATGTTAGAATCCCTAGCATCTAGCATCTTTCCTGGCACACATAAGGAATAAACATAAATGAATGAACCAATTGTGGTAGATAAAAGAAGGAACATAGTAACATTAGGCTTTGGAATTCTTACTGTCCAAAAGAGTCTACAAAGGAAAGCATTAGGAGGAGTTGGAATGGGAATTATAAATTGAATTTAATCAGTTTTCCACACTTAACAACATCTAGTGGAATCAAGAACAATAAAATAATAGAGTTCCTGCTGTCAAGTTAAGATTACAGACCAAATTAAAGAAAAAAGGCAAAATTGGTGTGCTTTGAACAAAACTGTTCCTTCTAAATTACAGTCAGACAAACCTATAAAAAGCAATAAATGCGTCATTAAAGCCTCCTCTTTATGTTTATTGGGAATCCTTTTCTTCTTGAGAATTTTAAGCTTAAGTATACATATCCCTTTATCTAATCTTTTTTACCATTTTTGGCCTTATAAAGCCACTTTTCTTTTATTCTTGTTTGAGCCTCTGTTCTTCTTTGCCACCTCCTCTGCTCTTTTCTGTTTAACACCCTTGGAAATCTCAAGACCTCACTGTTTGAGATGTGATTGATGTGGAATGAGTCATTACCATTTCTTACTTAGACCATTGCAATAACCTTCTAAATAATCTCCATTTCTTTCTCTCCTTTTGGAGAGGAAAGATTATTATTATTTCCTATTATTATTCAAAATATTTGTATGTCTCCCTGTGGGAGAATTGTGCTCTTGTCTTTTGATGTCAGAATTGACCCCATGATTTGCTCTGGTCAATGAAATGTGATTAGAAGTAACTCAGGGCACTTTTGAGCAGAAGGTTTAAGATCCAGCACCTGGTTCATTCTGTCTTTTTCCCTTTGCTGTGAGACTGGCGAGCTTCCAGATACCAACTGTTCTAGCAGCATGGGTCTTAGAGAAAAGGCAACATGGGGCAGAGCCACAGATAAGCTTATGTAATGGAAGTGAGGTAACAGTTTTTTTCTTTGCTTTTTAAGTCTCTGAAATTTGTGTTGTGTGCTACCATGGTATAATTTAATCCACCCTCCCCATCCCTCAGTATTTTCTTAACACAGTAGCCACAGTAAACCTTTTAACATTGTAAACCAGATTACGCAATTTATCTTATTTGGACTTTGAATGCTCCCCTATTCCACAAGAGTAAAACAGTCTTTCAGTAGCTGAGACTCTGCCATCTCACTCCCTCCTCAGCCATCTCAACTCAGTTACCTCCGTTACTGAGCATCAGGTAGTTAGGCCTTCTTGTACTTTCTTAAGTGAACTCCTACCTTAGGAACTTTGCATCTACTGTTTCCTCTTTCCTCTGGCTAACACCTTCACCTGCTTCAAGTCTTCACCCAGATGTTACTTTCTTAATGACTCCTACTTTGACCACCCTATTTAAAATTGCAACCTATCAACCAACTTCTCTCACACTGCCTGCACATTTCATATCTCCTTTGGCCTAATCCACATTTTTCTTCATTCTTTCTCTCAACTTGGAACATGCTATGCAATCTATGTCACTTTTTACATTTAGTTTTTAAGGTTTTATTGTCTGTGAACACTCAACAGAGAGCTTTGTGAAGTCAGGGATCTTTCTGTTCACACAATAGTGAACTAGTATAGTGGCTGATATGTATTAGCCATTATTTAGTGATAAGCATTGGACCAAAAAAATTTCTATATGTTTGCTTTTCAAAAGAGTAACAGGATGAATAGATAGTAGAAAAGAGAGTTTTACTATCAATATCAGTTTAGATAATCTCTGGCTTATACTGAAACTGTTCTCTCTTAAGAATATAGAGAAGGTTACAGGTTTTATAAAAAGAAGAAATATTATGTATTGCTCTTGAGAAATTTCATTGGCACTAGTAAGGTTTTGAGGAGCTGGCAAACTCTGAAGGTAAGTGACAACCACAACCCTGGGCAAAACTAGTCAGAGTTGCAGCAGATTGTTTCAGTGGTCATTAGATAAAACTGTTTTTAGGTTACCCTAGGTACTTTCAGCTTCCAGCCCTCCAGAAAATTACATTTGTGGAGCAATGTTAAGTGCCCTGAGTGCTTCCCCCACTTTCACTGGCTTCTTGACTGTTTTGGTTGCATGTGACAAGAATGACCCAATTCATATGATCAACTTTCACATATTCATGACTTTTTTCCTAAATACCTCAGCTTACCTCTGAAGTCCTGGTCTATAAATCTTCATGAAAATAAATGTGCTATACAAGAGACTGGACCTAAAGCCAGAATACATAGTTCATATGTGATTTTCAGTGGTCTGAGGGCCACTGCCTCCACAAGATCCCTAGAAACAATAGGAGTAAGTAAAGTTTGTATTTGGCTTTTTAGCTCTTTTTCTGTTTTTTTTTTTGTTTTGTTTTGTTTTATTGTTGTTTGAATAAAAGGGGTAGAATTATAATTATTCAGATGAACAAACATAGATATCATATTTGATTTCTCTTATTTTACACATGACAAAGAAAATAAAAATATTAAATAACTTTCCTGTTGTCCTTCTTCCCTTCACTCTAACCCAAGAGTAAACAAAATGAGTCAGGTTGAAGAGATAGAATACCCAAGTGGGGAAACTGATGAACCCAATCATGGCCTCTCTTGTACTAAAGATTACCGATCTTAAGGCATAGAGTGTAAGAAAGCTTAGATGAAAAACTAAAGCCTTGGTATTCAGTTGTACTGCACTTTTTACTGCAAGAAAGAAATAGTGTGATGGAGCTAGTTTAAAGGATGGTAATGAAAAAGAATCAAGCTGTGCTTAAATCCTATTTAATCCAACTCAGTCATAATATGGTTATGCTATTATTGTTTAAAGATATTTTTATATGTGCCTAATTCTGTTTAATGATGACTTCCTAACTGTCTTTGCAAGTTCAAAGATCAATGTACCTTGATTTTATAGACCTATTTTAATATTAAATACATCCTTCTTTAATGACTATCTTGTATAATTATAGGGCTATATTTTCTTATTTTGATGTTTAATAATCTTACTTGAGGCATTAGAAAGTATCTTTTAAATTATTTTATCATAAATTTTGTTTGTTACCTTTGGGGAGTTAACTCCCCATAGAAATGTGACATACAAAAAAATGGAAGTGAGATACAGAAACAGCTGAATTGGCTTACAGTTTAGTGTTTGCCTTATTTGAATATGGTTTGAACAGTTGTATGCTTGTGACTGTCCCAATCTTGGCTACTAAGATTATACATCCAGTTAGGTTATAGTTCACTATATATGGAAAAACCTTTAGGCTCAACTTAAAATATGTAGGGAGGCAACCTTAGGCTAAACTCAACACTTTAAGCAGATGTATTTTACAGTATCAATTGCCACAGTAGCATCCAATGCTTTTAAGAGACTTTTTGAAGATTAAGAAATTATCTCTGAAAAAACAAACTTACTTTTAGAGATACAAGTGTGCAATTATGAAAGCCTCTGGTTGAATGTGCGATGTGGTTTGGCTGTGTCCCCACCCAGAATCTCATCTTGAATCATAATATATCCATGCATCAAGGGCAGGACGCAGTGGAGATAACTGAATCACAGGAGGGGTTTCCCTCTTACTGTTCTCATGATAGTGAGTGAGTTCTCACAAGATCTGATGATTTTATAAGGGGCTTTACCCTTCACTCAGCTCTCATTTTCTCTCCTGCCACCCTATAAATAGGTGTCTTCTGCCATGATTGTAAGCTTCTTGAGGCCTCCTCAGACATGCTTAACTGTGAGTCAATTAAACCTTTATAAATTACCCAGTCTCTGGTACATCTTTATTATCAGTGTGAGAACAGACAAATACAATGTGGATGAAATATGTTAACCAGCCAGTTCCACCTCAATATTTCTAGGCTCTGAGGAAACCAGTCAGAGGTAATATAAAAATTCAGAAAGTTAATGTTTTTGTTCAAGAGAAACTAATAACTTAGCTCTCCAAGCTATTCTTTAATACAGAATCAGGCAAACTTCACATTTAAGCTGTTTTTGTTTGTTTTAAAAAATAAAAGTGTTCTTAATATGGTTAGTGATAACCTTTTATATTTGTATAGTATTTTGTAAAGCAAAGAACAATTTTACATCCATTACTGGGATTTGTTTCATAACAACCAGATAGACAATGGTTGTTTTGAAATTTACCTGAGGACTAACAGTAACACAGGTCTTCTGCTTTCTGGTACACTTTACTATTTTGATACCATTGAAAAGTTAAGTGGCTATCCCAAGTCCTGCATATGGGTAAACATCACAAAATTCTGTTCTCTCAGCCATGAAATATGAGTGCATCTAAAAAGATTAAAGTACACTTTATTTTGCTTTGGAAATTCTGCCATCTAATATCAGCCTGAAGGATAAAACTCAATTCAAATATTTCAATTACCTTAGGCCCTTAGCTGACATAACAGTTGAACTGTATTTGCTATCCAAAATACCTTCAATATAAAGTCATCTGTTTGGGTCTTTCCTTCCATAAAGTTATAATTCAGATGAAGTTTGTCTTTGATTTACTTACTCTTGCTCTATGCATTTTTTTAAATCTAGCTAGCTTAATGTTTTTTGAATATTGCTATTTAATTCATTGGTTGTTTTTCCATAAAAATCTGCTCTCAAGCAGAATTTTACAAAAGTATTAAAATATGTAAAAGTATAATGAGACTGAGTCTGTTAGCTCTCTCAGTAATATTTGCAATGACCCAATATCAGATATCTGTAAATAATTAAAAAATTTTTTAGATAATTGTAGAGTGTTTTTTTTAAAATTTCTACCATTGATACTACAGAGTGATAGCTTTTTCTGTGCAATATGCGCAGCCTATGGACACTGTGCATTTACTTTGCCCCGGTAGTTGGTTGGGGGAATCTGGCAGTTCAGAAGTGACAAAATTTCTATAAAGAAATACCTGAGACTGAGTAATGTATAAGAAAAAAGGTTTAATTGGCTCATGGTTCTGCAGATTGTACAAGAAGCATGGCAGCATCTGCTTCTGGGGAGGCCTCAGGAAGCTTTTACTCATGGTGGAGGGCAAAGTGGGAGCAGGCCTTTGACATGGCAAAAGCAGGAATGAGAGACTGAGGGAGGTGCCACACTCTTTCAAACAACCAGATCTCATGAAAACTCACTCACTATCACAATATCAGCACCAAGAAGATGGTTTTAAACCATTCATGAAGGACCACCTCCATGATTCAATCACCTCCCTCCAGGCCCCACCCCCAACACTGGGGATTACAATTTGACATGAGATGTGGGTGGAAATACAAATATAAACCATATCAATGTGATATATCACATTTACAGAATCAAGAAGTAAAAATGCGTGATCATTTTAAAAGATTCAGAAAAGATCAGGCATGGTGGCTCACACTTATAATCCCAGCACTTTGGGAGGCCAAGGCAGGCTGATCACAAGGTCAGGAGATTGAGACCACCCTGGCTAACACTGTGAAACCTCATCTCTACTAAAAATACAAAAAATTACATCTCTACTAAAAATACAAAAAATTAGCCAGGCATGGTGGCACGCACCTGCAATCCCAGCTACTCGGGAGGCTGAGGCAGGAGAATCGCTTGAACCTGGGAGATGGAGGTTGCAGTGAGCCAAGTTCAAGCCACTGCACTCCAGCCTGAGCAACAGAGCAAGACTCCATCTCAGAAAAAAAAAAAGGATTAAGAAAATAAATTCAATAAAATTCAACATATCTTCATAATAAAAACTCAATAAACTTGGTATAGAAGGAACATACTCCAAAAACATAATGTCCATATATTGCCAACCCATACCTAACAGGGAAAAACTAAAAGCCTTTCCTCTGGAACAAGACAAAAAGATGTCTCCTTTTATCATTTTTATTCAACACACTACCAGAAGTTCTGGCCAGAGCAATCAGGCAAGAAAAAGAAAGTGTACCCAAATTGGAAAGGAAGAAGTCCAATTAGCCTTGTTCACAAACAACATAATCCTGTATCTAGAAAAACCTAAAAGACTCCACCAAAAAACTGTTAAACATAATAAACTTATTCGTTTAAGTTTCAGGATATAAAGTCAACATACAAAAATTAGCAGCATTTCTGTACTCTAACAGTGAACAATTTGAAAAAGAAGTCGAGAAACCAATCCTATTTACAATAGCTATTAAAAACACCTAGGAATAAATTTAATCAAATAATTGAAAGATATCTATAATAAAAATTATAAAACCCCGATTTAAAAAAATGAAGAGAATACACACAAAATGAAAATGAAAATATATGCCATGCTCATGGATTGAAAGAAATAATATTGTTAAAACATCCATACTATCTAAAGTTAGCTGCAGATTCAATGCAATTTATATCAAAATACTAATGACATTATTCACACAAATAGAAAAGCAATTCTAAATTTATATGTAACTACAAAAGCCTAAGTATCCAAAGCAATCCTAAGCCAAAAGAACAAAGCTGGTGGCATCACAGTACCAGACTTCAAACTATACTACAAGACTATACTAGCCAAAGAAGCATGGTACTGACATAAAGGTAGACATATAAACAATGGGACAGAATAGATAACCCAGAAAAAAATCTATGCATTTACAGCCAATTCATTTTTGACACAGGTGCTAGGAACATACATGGGGAAAAGGCATTCTCTTTAACAAATGGTGCTGGGGAAATCGCAGAAGACATCTATCATCTTTGGCCTGCTCAACTTTCATTTTTACTGCTAGCAAAATCATTCCTGCTTTTTCCACTTCTGTTTTATGTGTTTGGAATGAGGTGGAGTGGAACCTTGCTCTGTGAGTGGCCTTTTGACAGGACTTAAGCAACCAAATTCCAAGGATTAATTTAGAGGTGAATAGGTGATCCAATCGGACTTCTGAGGGCTAGATTCTAGGATTTCTCTTGGAATTATTGAAGAAAATGTCCTTCTACCTGCCCCACTGGAGTTGCCATTAAGATTATTTATAAGCTGTATAGTGTAGGCAACTGTCTTTCTACTTTGTGGAGGGAGCTAAGAATTTACCAAGCCACAGCAATTTAGAAAATGTAATGGCACAAGCAAGAGAGTGTCTTGGCATTGTTTTATTTTCTGTAGCTGATCAGTCCTGAAAATACTCCTAGACTTTCAAGTTATATGAGTCAAGAAATTCATAGTTTTAATCAGTTAGTTTTATTTTTTCTGTCATTTGCTACCAAATTAGTTCCTGAATAGTTAATGTTAGTATCTATCTTTTATCTAGTTAGTGTTGGTATCTAGACAAATTTTGTGTTGCAGATGCCTAAAATAAATATGAAGGCACACACAACTGGGAAGAAAAAGAATTCCCCACAAATTAATAATTGTATTTTTAGTGCTTTTTTATAATTCATTTATACCTTTCTCTCTGCCTAGTGAAATCTGTTTGTTGAATATTCTTATGTGAATAAAAAGTTAGTTATTACCACTAGTTAGACATAGAAAATGATTCAAATACAAACCACTGTCCCCAAAAGTTGTATTTAGAATAATTTTTAAAAGGAACATCCTAGGTTGATATAAAAGTAATTGCAGTTTTTGCCATTTTAATTGCAAAAACAGCAATTATTTTTGAACCAACCTAATATAAAGGTGATTATATAAGAAATATTCCCTGTGATCAAAAGATATGGAAGGTGACAAAAGCATTTTGTTCTCAAAGAGGTATTGATACTTATGTGCAGATTTGGGCCATCAGAGGGCCTGAATTTTAACCTGCTTCATGACTTTGGGGAAAACCACTCAGCTTTGTGATCAACAGTATCACTTACAAAATAGGGACCTGAATTAAACCCCTTCTAAAAAATGCATGTCTCTTTAAAATGCTATATGCTCTGCCATATTCCTCAAATTAGTTTCACTTTATTAATTTTTATTGTGTTTAGAGAGAGAGACTCACTTTGTTGCCTAGGCTGGAGTGCAGTCTTGTGATCATGCTCACAGTAGCCTTGAATTTCTGGGCTCAAGGAATTCACCTGCATCAGTCTCCCAAGTAGTTAGGACTATAGGCATGTCACCATGCCTGGCTAATTTTTATGTTTTTTATTTTGGTAGATAGAGGATCTTGCTATATTGCCCAGGCTTGCCTCAACTCTGACCTCAAGTGATTTTCCTGCCTCTGTACCCTATTTCATTGGGATTCCAGGCATGAGGCACTGCACCAGCCTAGTTTCACTTTAAATGCTATGTTTTCTTAAATATATGCACTATTACCTTTATATATTTGTATATGTCTGTAGTGTCTATAGAGCAAAATATGTCCTTGATTTTCCTTTTGCAGAAGTAATTCCATTCTTAAGCATGTGGAACCATGTAAGAAAATCAAAGAATGACAAAGTGGCTTAATTTGTGTAATCTCAACTTTGTCTCCTAAGTAGAAGAGAGTGAAGATAATGCTGAACAATTCACTATGCATAATCCATCTTGGAACTCTGTGGCTCATGCTGACACACTCATAGTATTTATCTGAGGGAAGGAGAAAACAATTATTATGCAATGTGTTGATGCCCCAATAATTATATTCTCAAGCAATTCAAGTGTTTAATTATAAGCTAAACACTGAAACCATGCTACAGAGAGGTGACTTACTCTGGGACCAATACAAATTTATATTGTTAGTGAACAAACTGGAGAAGTTTGAAAAGTGGATTACCAAGGGATTTCTTAAGAACTAATTTTCTATACTGGATTAGTGAAGTTTCTTGTGGTTTATTAATTTGTATCCCCTTTAGGAATCTTTTTATTTATCTTATTACTTACCTTGCTTGAAAAATCATCATGAATCTTTGAGCTAAAAGAAAAATAAGAGGATTTTTCAAGTTTTTTTGTTGCCTAATTCAATAAAAATTGAAGATAAGAAAATTCTATTAACATAGTTTTAAATGTGTTTTTATTCTTGTACAAACTCAATGAGTATTAAAATATACACAAATTATTAAAAGATTTAGATAAATATAGCAGCAAATTAATCTTTAAAAACATGAAGCCTGATGAAATAAACATTACTAATTTTATTTGTTTCAAAAAGGAGTTGAAGCTGCTTACAATTCGTGTAAGGAAAATGACTTAAGCAAATAGCTGAGAAATTAAGTAAAGGAAAAATAAGAGTAGGGAGATAACAAAAGCAGAGATTCATAGAACACAGGCAGACATGCACATCAGAGGCCCTACTAGTTACTAGAAATAGGCCATATGCAGCTCTAATTCACTCAAAGCCAGATAAAAGTGAGGCTTATGATCCAATAGAAGATTCATCCTGTTAGTAAGAGAAATATAAACCTACTGTTACTGACAAGATAGGTGTTTCTGGAACTGAGACTTGAATAATATTTCTCCTATGAAATCTTATGGGCAATACATGATATTAAAAGACACTTTGATATTAGAGACAACATTCTTCAATTAAAGCATCATAATAAAGCAATAATGCAGTTGATAAAACTTCTAAAAATAGTATTTCTTTGAGTCGATTGATGATATGGAGTGCAACAAGAGTGATCCTGTGAAGTCAAAATAGTTCAGCTCATTTGTACTGATGTATCATCAAGCTATTAAACACCATACATTAAACCATTATTATGTTCATATTTTTGGAGAATATGTATTTCATGTTATAGACAATAAGCAGTATAACAGTCTGATTTCTTAGTTATAGTACATAAACTTTCATTTGTACCAGAGTCAGGTGGGTATTATCTGATAAACTGTTAATTTCATAAAACACAAAGCATGCCAATGATGTGTTAGGTAGTTAGTTGTAAAGATGAAAACTCCTGGATGCTTTTTCATGAGGTCAAGTTCTATTATTGTGCAGAAAGCAGTCAGGAGCAGAAGGACTTGATTACTGATAGAGGCTGATGGGCCATTTTGTGTTCCCTACCCATCAGTAGCCCTTTTTATAAGTAGATAAACAGGTAGTCCATAAAACAATCTAGAGGATACTTTACTTCTTAGTGCTCTGCACATTAACTTTATTAACTGTGACTTAAATCATACACACACACACTCATACACATGCAATCTAATAACCATCAATCTCTTTGAAAGATTTAAATAAAATTGGAGATATAAAGTTTTTTCTAAAAATGTAAATTAATTCAAATATACCATAAGGGAGGAATACAGTATTGCTTACAAGCTTCACATAGGTAAAAAGCAGAAAATATCAGAAGTGATGGAATATGATGGCTGGTCCAATGAGCTCCTCACTGGAATTGAAAGCTTTATCTGATCTCTATTTTTTAAAGTTTTTTATAATTAACATATATCAATTTAACGGTTAGAAACACTAATAATGACTCTAACTTCAAATTGCTCATTCTGAAAAATTTTAATAACATGATCAGATTTAGTGATGTCTTTAATAAACTTATGGTTTCTAAAAATTTTAGCTAGAATGATACAGAATTAGAATATCTTTACCTCAGATAAAACCTGTGATTTTTATGGTAAAGAAGTAAAAGAAGGCATTTCCATTTTCATATGAGATAAATACTGTCCATTTAATAGCTTTCTGAATCTTTTACAGTATGTCAGAGAAAAAGGAATTCAAAATTGGTTAGTGAGCAGTGTTAAACTTATGAGAAGTAGAACTATTATTAGGCGCTGGAAAATGGGTAGAACTGAAAAGGTTTCTTTCTCACAGCCCTCTTCACCTTTGGAAACCCCATCTTTCAAACTATTTTGGCACATTCTAGCTTCCTTGTGGTGGTTAATTTGGGGATGTCAACTTGATTGGATAAAGGGATAGCTGGTAAAGCACTATTCATTCTCAATGCTTCAGTAGGCACTCAGCTTGTCCTGCTGCTGAAAGAGTAACCAGGTGGCTTTGATTTTGATTACAGATTGTGCTGCCTCAGGTGTCTGAGGATCCTTCCAGGTATTGGCATGTGACTGGGTAGATTGAGGGAAAAGATATGCCCTCCATGTGGGTGGGCAACAGCCAGTTGGCTTGGATCCCAGACAAAACCAAAAGGCAGAGGAGGGAGAATTTTATTTTTTCTTTCTCTCAAAGACCAGAAGTTCTTCTTCTGCCCTTAGACATCAGAACTCCAGACTTTCTGGCCTTTGGACTCGGAACTTGGCATCAGTAGTCTCTGGGGTCTTGGGACTTTGGCTTCAGACGGAGAATTATATCATCAGCTTCCTTGGTTCTGAGGCTTTGGGACTTGGCCTAAGGCAGCAACCAGCTTTCATTCTCCAGCTTGCAAATAGCCTTCCATGGGATGTCTTAGCCTCCATAATCACATTAGCCAATTCCCTTATTAAATCCCTTTTTATCTGTATATACTATAGATGCTGTTTCTCTGGAGAACCCTTGATAAAACTATGAAATAACCTAAGTAGAGATAATAATTTTACTCCATTCGTTCTGAGGATAGTGTTGCAAGATGCTATCTGTTTCTATTTTGACATCACAAGGGGGATGAAACAACATCATTCAACAAATATTCTTAACCAAGTCATGGCAGTTCTAGAAAAGAATTTAACATGATTATACTGATCAATAAATATAAAGTTTGCATTTTAATTTTGTGTAATTAAAGTCCAGCTAAATTGTTAAAACAATTTGTGAGGAATTTTTTTGTGTATTTATTTTTTCTGAGTTTACCTAATCACAATCTTTGAAATTTGTTTTTTCTTCTTTTTTTGTTGTTTTTTAAGCATGAAATGAAGTAGCAGGTGTATTTTCCTCAGAAACCTCATCATCTAATCGCTCAATCTGTCTGTTCATAATTGGTACTTAACTATTTTGAGGGAGAGGTTGGTGTAACAAAAATGTAACATAAAATCCTTCAGTGATTTTAGTTGGAAATTTGGATAGTTAAAAAAAAAAAAAAAGAAATTTGGATTGTTTGCAAGTCTTTAGGAGGAAATCACTGGACACCGGAATGTGGGATGGGAATTGAGAGGCTTCTTATCATACTGGACTCCTCTTGGCCCAAAGCTCTTTACTTACTTAGCAAAATTTATTAGACATCCTAGGCTTCTAACTTACAAGGACTATGAGAATGCTTTATTTAAAGAAAATGCATTTAAAAAAATAAACTCTTTATGTTTGTATTTAAAATTTTCATTCTATAAATAAGCAATGTTCTATAATTATATAGCCATAGTTTACAACTTATTGCTGACCCAGTTGGATAGAATCTATTAATTTTCAGCTTTCAGATTTGATGCTTGAGACAGAAAAAAGTGTTTTGGGAAATCATCATTTATGCTCTATAGTATCACATAGCTAAGGGGAAGATCTTTATACTGTTAGAGGTATTTTTCAAAGCCTCACATCAATTCCCATTACTAATGGCTCTTCTTTCTTCCTGTGTTTAATTCATTGATAATATAAGTTTGGGGGAATTTACCTATACTTTGGGCAGGACATTGAACATCCACAGGTATGAGGTAGGGATGCAAAGGAATCTCATGTAGATCTTATAGGGCAGACTAACCTCACTGGAAATCGAGGTTATGTAGAAACAATGGATTTGGGAAACAAGAAATCTCTAATGCCTACCAGAATTCACATCAAGACCATTTTTGACTTGTATTAAATCATCCTATTTTTATATCCGCATGCTTAACAGTTTATGAAATGGCTTTACTTCTAAATAATTGCCTTTAATACCTAAGAGTTACTTCTGTGAAATTGTCTTATACTGAATTCCTTGTACTTACATCTGAACCACTCTACTATCACCACTCCTATATTTACATTTTTACATCTTAAGAAAGCATTTTATTTTCTGCAGGATCGGAGATATTCAATAAGTTGACATGCACTGAATTCTTAGTGTTCGGGCTACTGCTGCATAGAGAATTGTAATAAAACTAGGATACTTGCTTCTTTAAAAGTCTCATTATGTGGTAGGGATGATGGGGCCAAAACAACTGGGAAACATAAACCATTCGTAAGGATAATGGACAGAAACATATGACACTCAGGAGGTTAGCTTCTCAGCTATCCTATTAACTAGAGATATAACATGAAACGAGTCAATAAACATTTTTTTCTGAGTTTCCTGATCTGAGAGATAAAAAATATTACTTTTATGTTCCTTTTGTCTCTGCAAATTGTATGCTTTTGTTGTAATTATTATATCTTCACATTTTCTGACATGAACAATAATTGTAAATACCTGTGATTTCAGAATAGGATTCTTTAAAGTATAGGAAGAAGAGATACTTCAGTTTTAAATATTCTAATTTTCTAAATAATATTAACATAAAATATAAACAATACATGTTCATGTAGAAAAACATTGTCAATATATTAACATATAAAGACAAAATTCAGATTCTCCCATAAGGTATCCAAACCTACAGAAGCACGGAAAAACTATGGGTATATCTATATAATAAATATTATTTTTAGACCTTGGTATGCTGCATTTTATGACTTTAGTTTATGTTTCAGTTATTTTAGCCAAAATTTTGTCCTTATATTTGAATCAAAGCCTTGACAAAGTTCTATGAATTTAAAAGTTCAGTGACTATATCCTAGAAAGTAATACAAATGATGTTGTAAAAAATAAACCAGAGTAGCCAGAGACCTCAAATTGTCACAGTAATTATATCAGAAGAAAGCAGTATAGAATGTTATTAGCCATTATATTCATCTATAAACAAAACAGAATGAAAGTGATGAAGAGGGGAGGTAAGGTAATGTCCTCAAACAATAGTGTTCTCAGAATTAAATGGAGTTCTTGATGCCCTGGGATCCTAGACCTATTTTCCTGCATACTTTTAAGGAAGATGTGCTGATGTAACCTAGATTATGTTACACATTCACCAAAAGAAGTCCTTGAATAAACTCCGACAAAGAAAATAGTAGGCTCTAGGAGAATTTTAAGGTTGTTAATAAGCAAAGTTAGCAGAATTTCTTGATCAGTTTTCAGGTATATTAGTTTTAGACCACATATTCCAAAAATATTCATCTTGCTTAGACCAAAGAATACTTTTAAGTAGCTATTATTATTAATCATGAGCAAACAGTATGGAAATAAGAAAATCCAAGTGACAACATAACCTTTGCTTGTATGTTATGCATCTAAGTTCCTTGCCATCAGTGTCAGACTCTGTTGTCATGGGAAGTATGCTAAAAGTGTACTGTTCATTTTATTGGACTTTGAAGAAAAATTTTAAAGGAGAACATTGCTATGTTGGACAAGGAGAAGTTTCCATGGAGATAGTTTTCAGTAAGTCTGGATGATCTCAGAATTGCATATCAGCCCCTGGATGTGGGAAGAGAATGGAGGAACAACTATTTTTCTCTGTTTTACCCAGTAGTCTATGCTACTTGAAATAAGAGAGCACATGCAGTAAGGGAATTAAGTGTCTCTTGCCTCAAGTGAGTAAAGGGACCTATAGGAAGGAAAAGGGAGGTTGAAAGAGTCCTGAATAGGAATTATATAAAAGATTTCTAGAGTTAGAAGTAATACACTCTGAAACTTCCCAGATATTATTTTTGACCACATCTAATTTACATGTCTGTAACAATATTTGTAATTGTATATTCTCTCATTTTTTCCCTCTCTGATAGTGCTTATCAAAGATTTAGCTCTTATGTAGTTATCCTGCACCCTCTCCAAAAATGATAGCTTTTTAAAAATTTACGTTTCCTTCAATTTTATTGATTTAATCATTTATGTTTATTATTATTCTTTCACTTCCTTTGAGGTGGTTTTTCTTTTTTTTTTTAGATTTTTATTTAACATCATAATTTTGCAAATTTTTCTCTAATAAATATATTGATGACTATAAAATGTATTCTGAATGTCTTAGAAAGACTCATAAATAGTTGATTCAGTACTAAATTATATGTCATTATATTTCTATGTCTTCTTTATCATCAATTTTTTTTTAGTATTTAGCTGATTTCTAAATAAAAAGTTCTAGGGTCAAGGAGGCTTCCTTTTGATTTTTCTTTTTTTTTTTTAGAATAAAAAGAATGAAAGAAAGAAAGAGGAAGAGATTTTAGAAAAAGAGAGAAAAGGAGACAGAAAGAAACAGCAAAAGAAAGAAAAAAAGAATGAAAGAGAAAGAAAGAGGAAGATATTTTAGAAAAAGAGAGAAAAGGAGAAAGAAAGAAATAGCAAAAGAAAGAAAAAAAGAATGAAAGAGAGAAAGAAAGAGGAAGAGAAAGAGGGAGAGAGAATGGGATTCTTGTTTTATTGCCTAGGCTAGAATACAGTCTAAAAATGGGTATTAAAAACCTCTTTTATACCAATAATTGTGTTTAACAATGGAGACAGGAAGGAATAGGGGATGAAAATAACAAATAAGCAGCCAACCAATATTTTATTTAAACCTGTGAAATGCTATGCAATTGCTGGGGAGTGATTTACTTCCAGTTATGTGGTCACTTTTAAAATAGGT
>PVKP010031422.1:0-26973 GCA_004027715.1 Plecturocebus donacophilus | reverse complement strand
ACCTATAATCCCATCTACTCCAGAGGCTGAGGTAGGAGAATCGCTGGAACCTGGGAGGAAGAGGTTGCAGTGAGCCAGGTTGGTGCCATTGCACTCCAGCCTGGGTGACAGAGCGAGACTCTTGTCTCAAAAAAAAAAAAAGTAAACATTTGAGAGTGGAAGGTAGAACGCAGCATAGGGTGAAAGGTAGGAGGAGAGAGGTGGGTTGGGAGGATTTTTTTATTTTCTTCTGAGACGAAGTTTTGCTCTTGTCATCCAGGCTGGAGTGCAATGGTGCAATCTTGGCTCACTGCAACCTCTGCCTCCTGGGTTCAAGCAATTCTCCTGCCTCACCCTCCTGAATAGCTGGGATTACAGGCACCCACCACCATGCCTGGCTAATTTTTTGTATTTTTAGTAGAGGGGTTTCATCATGTTGGCCAGGCTGGTCTTGAACTCCTGACCTCTGATGATCCACCTGCCTTGACCTAACAAAGTGTTGGGATTACAGGTGTGAGCCTACCGTGCCCAGCCAGTTGGGAGGCTTTTCCAAGAGCACTATGATAAGGGCTGGGCCTGGTTGGAAATGATGAGGAAGGTGAGGAGTGGTTAGGTCCAGCACATATTTTGAAAGGAGAGTTTAAATGGATTGGATGACAGGAAGAGAAAAAGAAGTTTTAAGGATGATGTTAAGGATTTTGGCCTGAGTAACCAGAAGACTAGAGATGCTGTTACTGGGATGGGAAGACTATGGGAGGAGTGGGTTATAGCAAGGGGAATCCAAAGCTCATTTTGGGTATGCTAAATTTGAGGGCCAAAAAGAGACATTGAGAAGTGAGGGCCAGGTGTGGTGGATTATGCCTGTAATTCCAGCACTTTGGGTGGCTGAGGCGGGCAGAAGTTCAAGACCAGCCTGGCCAACATGGTGAAACCCTGTCTCTACTAAAAACACAAAAATTAGTTGGTCCCAGCTACTCTGAAGGCTGAGGCAGGAGAATTGCTTGAACCTGGGAGGCTGAGGTGCAGTGAGCCAAGATCAGGCCACTGCACTTCAGTGGGGACAACAAAGCAAGACTCTGTCTCAAAACAACAACAACAGCAACAACAACAACAAACAAGTGCTGAGGAGGAAAAGCAGAAAGCAGGAGACTCCAGAGAAGATGAGCAGTTCCCAACATAGGAGCGACCGGTGCTGCGGTCCAGGAGAACAAGCATCCGAGTGCACGCAGGGCTGGCAGGAGGCTGCAGCCGCAGTGTGTGTGCAGCTTCACTTCCGTGGAAGCGAGCCTGCAGTTCTTACACATTTTCCTGCCACTTGTTAGTAAAGAGCAGATCCTCAGTTTGCATAACTGAATGTACGCTGATGTCCTGTCTTTCAAAATCCATCAGCATTGGCTTCCCCGGCGGTGCGTTTTCATTATTTTTCATCACCTCGGTGACCCCCTGTAGGTTGAGATTGAGCTCAGCCTCCTCACAGGAGGCAGTTGGAAGTAGTTTGGAGTTGAGGGTAGAGGGCCAGACGGAAGATAAAACATCATGGATTGGAGGAAATCACCTTGAGAGTGGATAGAATTCGGAGAAGAAAAGAGTCTAGACCAAACTCCTTCAGAGGTTGGGGAGAGGAGGGGAGCCAGCAGAGACCAGCCAGGTAGGTGACAAAACCAAAGGAACCGTTTCCAGAAGAATGGGCCTTAGATACACTGTGTCACTTGCTGCCGGATGGTTAGGGGCTGGGGCAGGGAATAAGGACTGAGCCTTGGGTCTAGGGGAAGTGAGGACTGAGCCTTGATAGCTGAACTTGGCAACAGGGATGTCAGTAAGTGACTCAGAGAAGAGCTGTTTTCCAGACCATAGAGTGGGGGAGAGAGTGGGCAGAAGGTGGGAGAAGGGAAGCCAAGAGTGATGCAGACCCCCCGTTGGAGGTGTTTGCTTTATTTTAGAAGGTTCATCGTGATGGTGTTCAGTATTATTTAGTTTATCTTTTAACTTCTAAGTCCTTATTCTGGGGAGCAGATTAACATTCCTTAGCTGGAAAACCAAAGGTGTATGTAAAAACCGTCTTTTAATGGTAGGTTACATCGAGTTTTAGGCATTACAAAGAAAATGTTCTCTATAGAAATGGGTCCCTTTGGATTCGTTCTATAAAAAGCTCTTTCTGGAGAACTCACATGTTCATGTAGAAGTGGTAAAGTGAGAAGGTAGTCTTTTTGCCTTTTTGAAGCAAAGATCATTGAGCTGACAATTCCTAAAGTTGCTGATATTCTTGGGGGCAGCTGTTGTTTACTGAGAAGGCCTCAGGCTGCCATACGTTAGGTTCGTGTCCTTGAGTCCTGAGAGTTAGCTTTCTCACCTGTAAAATGATCGTATCCACTCTGGAGACATTATTATTTACAAGAATTTGAGTGACTTGTTTGGAAAGTTTACTGGCATTCTGTGAAGCATGTAGGGGAGACTAGATTCAGTTTCTTTGGGGTGGGGAACAGCTGCAGTTTCTGAGCACTTACTATGTGTGATGCTGGGGAGTAGGCAGAGTCACAGATTGTCCTTAGCTAATCCTCATAATCACGCTTTCAGGTGGAGATCATCCTTTAAAAGCTTCTTTTCCAGATAATAATTATATTGATAATGACTGTAGTAGTCGAATTTTTTGGGGGCTTCTTACGAGCTAAGGACTGTGCTAAATTCTTCACATAATGACATCTAAAAACATTACCGACCAGCCTCTGATCATCCTCATTTTTAGAGAGAGATAAGGTAGCACTAAACTGTCGTCAAGGCGGTGCCTGGCAAGAGGTGGAGCAGAGTCCCTGCCCCGACCCTTCACCAGTGCAGTCTGTGTTCATTCCCTGTGTCCAGACAGCTCTATATCACATCCTCGTGGAGTCTGGATCTCATCCATTCTCCATGGCAGCCCCAGCCCTGTGAAGCTGGTGTGTGAGACCAACCATGCTGTTTAATTTGCTTCCATTAGCACATTGACATATGTTACCCAGAGCCTGGTGCCATCCGCCCCTCCGCCTGTACCCACATGCACAGTGGTGGAGCCATCTGCCCGGGAGCCAGGGGCAGAGAGACGGCCAGCCTTTCAGCCTCCCCTCCCTGGAGATCAGCCCACGGCCCTCCCTTCCCCTCATGGTTGGAACTTCAATCCTAGGCCTCCTGTTAGGAGCCCACGAGGCTTTTCTTCTTTGGCAGCAGAGCCCAGAGGCCTTTTCTGAGATGATGGCAGCCAGATAACTCAGGAGCCTCACTTCAGGCCTCTTCGTTGGCGGGCCGTATGATGAGAGGGGCCAGTGAAAGGAAGGGTGGCGAAGCAGGTGTGTAGAAGGAACGGACAGAGCTGTGGAGGTTGCTGGGTCAGACACAGATGGACCAGGCCCTCTTGGTCTCCCTGCAGCGCAGAGTCTGCATTCTGAAAGGAGTGTAGTCACTCTTAACAAAGCGAGCTGGTCTCTCATGGCTAACAGAGTCCCTGGGGTTCAGCTGTCACCCGGCTTGCCTTGACATGGACGTCTCTTCTGCCTCAGAATTTATGCTCCCCTGTGTTAAATGCTTCTTCTGTGTTAGCATTGTATCCTCTGTCTTCAGGTTTTCCTTTTTGGGGTTTTGTCCCCTAAAGACCCAGAAAGAGATAAGCAAGCCTTTCTCTAACAGAGCAGAGAGTACATATTGTAGGCTTTGGGCTTTGTTGCGACACTCATCCCAGCTGCTGGAGTGTGAACACAGCCATAGGTGATACATAAATGAATGACATGGCTGTATCCCAATAAAATGTTATTGACAAAAATAGGCTTTGGGCCAGATTTGGGCTGCCCAGATCTCCCCTGCCGTGGATGGTTGAGGATATGGGTGAACCTGTGCAGATTGAACCCTCACTGTTCCCAAGTCATTTTAGGTCTTGTTGAACTTGACAGAGTGAATGTCAGCCAGATGCCAAGTGCGGCATTTGGGGCGTTGTTCTTATCGTGCTATCTCCCTTCTTGAGGGCTTTGCTGGTGATTTCAACTCAGCCTCTGTTGAAGGCCTTCAGTGCCGGTTGAGTCTGTGGGTGGGAAGCAGGGGAGGCAGCAGCATTCGTATTATTTCCTTAAGGAGCATCATTGCTGGTCCCTTCTACATTGGAAATACCCTTCCCTTGGTGTACCAAAGTCTGTGGCTTAGGGCCTGGGCCATGGCCAGCAGTGTTGACGTCACCTGGGAGCGTGTTAGAATGCAGATGATCAGGCCGTCCCCAGATTGAGGGAGTCAGAATCTGCCTTTAACAAGACCCCTGGTGGCGAGTTGTGTCCCCAGGAGAGGTTGAGAGGCATGGGTTTAGGGTGCTCCACACTGGAGGACAGAAAGTATTTTTAAAAATCCTGGAATCTTTAGCTTTTTTACATTAAAGGTATAATGGAACTTCAGAGTATGAAGGCAGTTTTATGTCTTTTTAGACATCTTGCAAGAGTCATGATTCAACAGTATTTTCCTGATGGAAAGGGGATGCTGCTCGTCACTGGTTTGGAATAGTGTAAAGAGCCGTGGACTGGTTAGAAGAGGCCAGGTGAAACAGAGTGTTTTCTGCCACCCGTGGCAGTGGGGCTGGGACAATCCCTTGATCTCTTTGGGCCTTTGTTTTCTCATATGTAATATGAAATATCCTGAGAGATAAGAAAGAGTTAAAGTTCTTATGGTTGAAATGCTCCAGTTTATCTCTTTCAGCTCATGTGTTTTGATGTTCATCTGTTTTTTTACCTGTCTGCCCCCTGCCATTTCAAGGAGCATATTTTCATCCTCTTTTTTCCTGTAGGATCCCCCATCCCGCTGCCTTCCACTACCATTTGACTCATGGGCTACAGTTTCATCCCAGCTGGCTGGGTCAGGGTACAGTCTCAAATGCATTCCGGAATGGTTTGGGCTGTTACCAATGATGGGGGTTCCGTGGGAAAGGCTGAGTCTTGGGAGTTCGAGTTTGCAGCACCCCGAAAGCTGCTGTCTCCACTCTACCCACCAGATCTCGTGTTATAGTTCCGATGCCTTAATCAAGGTTGGCTTTTTATTTAAATGAAATCATGGCTGAGAGATGCATATAATTGAGTCAAAGTGTAAAAAGATGGAGGTGAATGTTGAATGTCTGTTCTCTCAGTTGCTGGACACGTGGCATCTCACAGCTGGCAGCATGCACATGGGATGATTCCCACCTCCCCTTTTCTCCGGCAGCCCCTCCCCCAGTGTCTCCTTGGGGAATGCAGAGGTCTGTGAACTGCCTTCTCAGTCTGGAACGTCCCACTGCTCTGCAGAGCCTGCTGTCCCTGTGATCAGGAGCCCATCTGTCACTCTGGACATCTGCAGAGCCTTAGGTGTTCTGAGGGGCAGCTGGCGGCTGGCTGGGTCATCTTTCATTCCATGTGGAGAGGCCTGTGTGGTTCTTAGGTGATACTTCTCCACTTAGAGATGGTGCCAGAGCCTCTTTTGTCCCCTGCATCTTAAATTTGCCCATCCCTGCAGTGATTTAGGAGAAATTTGCTTTTGACCTTCCTAGCCTGTGGGCCCTTCACCTCTCTACATATCATAAAGTGAGCGAAAAGTCTGCTTTTTTTTTTTTCTGAGTTGGAGTTTTATGCAATGGCATGGTCTTGGCTTACTAGAACCTCAGCGTCCTGGGTTCAAGCAGTTCTCCTGCCTCAGCCTCCCAAGTAGCTGGGATTACAGGTGCCTACCACTGTGCCCCAGCTAATTTTTTGTATTTTTAGTAGAGACGGGGTTTCATCATGTTGGCTAGGTTGGTCTCGAACTCCTGACCTCAGCTGATCCTCCCGCCTTGGCCTCCCAAAGTGCTGGGATTACAGGCGTGAGCCATGGTGCCTGGTCTTTTTATTTTTATTTTAAAATGAGACCATACTGATAAGTTCAGCCTTCCTTTTCTTTCTCCTTTGTTTTTATTCCTTTCCTTTGATAGAAGAAAGACTCATTCATGAATATCAAGATGTAACGCAGCTTTATGGTAATGAAGAGAACACAATTTATTAGAACCTGTGATTAGGAATCCTGCTGTCTTCCTTATGAAAAACAGAATTAGCTCTTAATATGTTCAACTAGTCTGATGCTGTTGTTACCTAACTTTAATGCTGTTGTGTAGCAAAATCTCTTAAAATTCTATTTACCTAGATCTAGTATTTTCAGTTAGAATATATAGTGTTTCCTGTTGAGTTTTACTTGACCTTGACAGTTAGCGTTTCCCTCTGATTCTTGGTTTTCTACCTCTGATGTGCTTCTTCAGCCCACAGAATCCCAGTCCATGAAGACAGAGGACATGCCCCCACCCGGAATTCACTCACAGCCTCACAGCCTCTGCTGTCAGTCCTCCCTCGGGACACAGACCCAGGCAACCACTCATCTGCTTCCTGGCCCTGCAGATTCCTTTGCCGGTTCTAGAATTTCATTGAAACGGAGTCACATAGCATGCCTTTTGTGTTAGCTTCTTTTGCATGGCATTTTTTGAGATTAACCTGAGTTATGTGTGTGGGTAGTTTGTTTTTTGGTAGTTTGTTTTGATTGCTGAAAAATATTTTATAGTGTGAACATATCACGATCTGTTTATCCAGGTGCTTTCTAATGGCCACTTATGCGGTGCCCAGTCTTGGGCTGTTAGGAAGAAAGCTGCCGTTGTTTTTGTGTGGACACATGCAGTGATGTCTGATAGGTAAATAGCCAGGAGTGGCATTACGGATCCCATGGTAAGTGTACATTTAGCTTTATAAAAAACTGCCAAACTGTGCCCTACCACCAGGAAAGCGGGAGGATTCTAGTTGCTCTCCAGTTTTGCCAAGCATTGATATGATGAGTCATTTAAATTTTAATCATTCTGTTGGATGTATCAGGGCATCTCACTGTTATTTTAATTTGCATGAACCCGATGTCTCATGACATTAGCGTATTTTATGTGCTTATTGGCCATTCTTTCTTTTGTGTGTGAAATGTCTGTAATTACTTTACTCATTTTTTATTAGGTTGTTTGTCTTCATATTTTTGGTATTCAGTGTATTGTTACAAGTGCTGTGTCATGAAATACGTATTGAAGATACTTTCTTCTGATTTTCTTAAAGATTTCTTTTAAAAAGTTTAATTTATTAATTTTTTTCTTATAGATTAGTACTTCTGCTGTCCTAAGAAATCTTTGCTACCTCCAGAGTCATAATATTTTTGCCTGAGTTTTCACTGAGATGCCTTACAGTTTTATCTTTTATGTTTAGTCGGATCTATTTAAGATAATTCTTGTATTTGGTGTTACATAAGGGGTAGAGTTTAGTCTTTTTCATACGGACATCCAGTTCTTCAGCACCATTTGTTCCAAGGACTGTTTGTTGTTTCCCCCCCGTTGCATTATCTTGGTATCTTTGTCAAAAGTCAGTTGACTATTTATGTGTGGCTGAATTTCTGGACTTTCTTCAGTTTCACCAGAAATACTCATACCACACTGTCTTGATTATTGTAGCTTTATTGTAAGCCTTGAAGCTAGGTAATAAAAGTCTTCCAACATTGTGTGTTTTTTTCTCCAAATCATTTGGCAATTTTGTATTCTAGTTCTTTGTTTTTTTCATTTTCATATATTTTAGAATTGGCCTTTTTTTTTAAAACAAAAATTGCTTCTGGGATCTTGATTGAGATTGTGTTGCATCTATAGATGGATTTGGGGGAGAATTATTATTTTAGCAGTAAGGCTTCTTCCAAATATAGTATCTCTCTTTTTATTTATGGTTCTCCCACCAGACACAGACTGGTGTTTTTCTAACAACATCTCATAGTTGTCAGTTTATAGATTTTTTTAATACACTTTGTTAAATTTATCCTAATATATTTCACATATTTTAATACTATTAGAAGAGGTACTAGGTTGTTTTTTTCCTTTTCTTTCATTTTTTCAATTGTTCTTTTTTTTTTTAAATGCTTCATTGAAATACAATTTATGTACAGTAAACTTCACGTTTGAAGAATACTGTTTGATGAGTTTTAACTGTAAAGTGAGATAAAGAATATGAAAAACTTTAGTTTTTTTTTACAGATGCCTTTTATTAGATTTATTAGAAGACATTCTCCTGTATTCCTCATTTTCATGTCTGTTAATAAGGTGAATTATATGTAACGATTTTCCAGTGTGCAACCAATCTTGAATTCCAAGGATAAACTCCATTTGGTCTTAATGTGTTATCCTTTTTGGATATTGTTTAATTTAATTTGCTAAAAATTTTGTTAATGGCCCAGTGCAGTGGCTCAGGCCTGTAATCTCAGCACTTTGGGAGGCTGAAGCGGGCAGATCACCTGAGGTCAGGGGTTTGAGACCAGCCTGGCCAACATGGTGAAACCCCATCTCTACTAAAAAATACAAATATTAGATGGGTGTAGTGGCATGTGCCTGTTATCCCAGCTACTTGGGAGGCTGAGTCTGGAGAATTGCTTGAACCCAGCAGGTGGAGGTTACAGTGAGCTGAGATCATGCCACTGCACTCCAGCCTGGGTGACAGAATGAGACTCCATCTCAAAAGAAAAAAATTTCTGTTAATGATTTTTCTATCTGTGTTCATGAGGTGTGTTGGTCTGTTTTGGTTCCTTGTAATTTTTTTTTTTCTGAGTTTTTTGCTGGCCCTTTTCTTCTGCAAGAGTTTGTAGAAAATTGGTATTGTTTCTCCTGAAATGTTTGATAGAATTCACTAGTGAAGCTATCTGGCCTGCAGTTTTCTTTACTGTAGAGCTATTCAGATAGTCTGTTTCTTCTTTTCTATCTCTGAAAGTTTGCATCATGTAAGGAATTTGGCCATTTCATCTACGTTGTTGAATTCGTGGGCATGAAGCTGTTCATAGTATTTCCTTATGGTCATATTAATGTCTGCTGCCTGTGTACCCATGTCCCCTCTCTTCTTACTGATCCTCATGAGAGGAGGAGTTCAGGATTTATTGGTGAGTAGCTTCCTAGCCACACATTCAGAGCAGGCGGAAATGTATTTATAACAGAAGGAGTTAAGAGAGTTGCTGGGGAAGGAACAGCAGTTAAGAGACTTTGTGATTTGGTGCATTTAGGTGAATCATAATGTCAGTCCTTTCTGTATATTAAATAACTTGTTTTTCTAAAATGTCATAATTTCATTTTTGAAAATCCAAGTTTTTGTATCAAAACAAAGTGTTCCTGAAATTAGTAATTGTTCTTTATGGGGCTGGGCGTGGTGGCTCATGCTTTAATCCTAGCACTTTGGAAGGCCGACGTGGGCAGATCATTTGAGGCCAGGAGTTAGAGATTAGCCTGGCTAACATGGTGAAACCCTGTTGCTACCAAAAATACAAAACCTAGCTGGGCATGGTGGCGCATGCCTGTAATCCCAGCTACCTGGGAGGCTGAGGCAGGAGCATCTCTTGAACCTGTGAGACAGAGGTTACAGTGAGCTGAGATTGTGCCACTGCACTCTAGCCTAGGCAACGGAGCGAGACTCTTATCTCAAAAAAAAAAAAAAAAAGTTGTTTTTAATGAAATAAAAACAAATAGTATGGCAATTAAAGAAAACCATAATAGCATAATAGTACTGAACCAGAAGAAAGACAAAATCCTCCTTTGTATCTAAGAAAATACTGAAACCATGTGTTGCCCAGTAAGAGTATATGCATATGTGAATATTCTAAGTTTGCAGTGCTGGCAGCACTGATCCTTAAAATAGTAATATAAAAATGATTTAAAACCTCATAAATGCTCATTGCAAATGATTACATCATTACATCATTATCCTGTTTTTGATTCAGTTGGTTTTACTTTCGAGTACTTTTTAACATTATATTGGTGGCTTTGTTCCCACTTTGATTTCTTTTAGCTTAATTGATTTATAAGAGTAAAAAATAGGAGATTTTGAAAATTTGAGATAAAATTGTTGGTTAGATGCATTTTCCTGTAGCCCCTGTCATGATCTCTGCCTGTGTTTATTCATTTGCTTACTATTTGTCTCTCACTTGGGCTCGCGTTTGCTTTGCTTATCACTGGGTGCCCCACACTCAGAAACCCAAATTTTTGTGTAGTGACTTCATATTCTTGTTTTTAGTGAATGTTCAAAACATCTGACAATAAATAGAGTGTACGTTTGCATTTCCTCTTTCCATTCTCCTGTTACTATCATTCTTTGCCTTCTCTTGACGGGTGTGCCCCTTCCTGCTCCAGTCTCCCACTCCACCAGTTATGCTGCCTCCGGAAGAATCTTTCAAAACTGGAGATCCAGCGATGCCACTTTTTCTGGAAAGCTTTTGTGATTCTTCCTTTCCTAGAATAAGGGTTCTGTGAGTCCAGGTATGTGTCTCCTGTTCCTTGTTGTGAGCCCTTGGATGTCAGGGATAGCATCTCAGTAGTCTTTAGATTCTGAGTTTAACGTTGTGAACATAAGTGTTTAATAAGTTGTTACTGAACTGAATTGACCTTCTGTAAATGGAGTGGAAACACTGTGCTTTCGATATCGTATTTAAAGCTTTTGTTAGCAACCAGCTTGAATTATGTTAGTGAACTTCTCCCAGCCTAGGCATCAGGAGGTCTGGCTTCTGTAACCCATTTTCAGGTTCTGTCTATTATGATGATGAGCAAGAACCAGACCCAGATCTAGGTCCTGTTATTTGCTTTCTATAGAACAACAGACTGATGTTTTCCATCTGTCTTGTCTTGTCCAACATGAATGAATCTGACTTTTAAGGGTCATGCTAATTTCCTGAAGGAATGTGTTCTGTGGAGTCTACACCAGCTTTTTTGAAGACTTCTTGCTAGCTCCTTATAATTCAGAAAGGAACATTCTTAGGACCCAGAATATATACACACACACACATATCCCTTTTATAAACACAGACTTTCCTTTGGGATATTGATAATTTTTTTTTTTGAGGTGACATTTCACTCTTGTTGCCCAGGCTGGAGTACGGTAGCACGATCTTGGCTCACCACAACCTCCGCCTCCCAGGTCCAAGCGATTCTCTTGCCTGTAGCTGGGATGACAGGCATGCACCCCCATGCCCAGCTAATTTTTGTATTTTTAGTAGAGACAGGGTTTTACCATGTTGGTCACTCTGGTCTCACACTCCTACCTCAGGTGATCCGCCTGCCTTGGCCTCTCAAAATGCTGGGATTTTGAGAGGCATGAACCATTGTGCCCAGCCGATAAAGCTTTTAAAGATCCAACTTTCAGAGTCAGTGCTGAAACTGCACAGTGATTATCATAGGTTCTATTCAGACACTGGAGAGTTATAAATAGAATTTATTTGCTTTCGCTTTTTAGATGCAAATTAAACTAATGTTAATTGAGTGTCCCCAAAGTCAGAGGTTTTCATTTACAGCAGTCCTTGGATCTTCACTGCAGTCTTGGTCGGCACATAACTGTTATTATCCCCATATTATACATTAAGGAACTGGGAATCAAAGAAGTTTAATGACTTATATTCAGAGTCATCCAGTTGTTCAAATAATGGTCATCAAAAAGAATTTCAGATGCAGTCCAGCTGAGGGAAGCTTTCCAACCAGACAGTGCCTCAGGCAGTGCTGCTTTTCCTGAGATTTCTTAGATCCACCTTTAAGCAGCCCTTTTAGATGATCTGCGGAGGCCTGTGGAAATAATTGGAAGAGTCTGCATGGAGAGTCTGATTGTAACCCTATAAGGGAAACTATGCAAGGGCCTTGCTCCAGCACAGCGCCTTTGCTTCAGTGCACACGAGTTCTGATTCCCTCAGGAACACTGTATTCCCACACAGAGAGGGCCCTGTGCAGGTGGTGATCTACCTGCTCGAGAAAAGGAACTTGTCAGAATTAGTCATTCGCCACTTTTTTCTATGTTCTGGGACTATCACAAAAGACACAGTTACTAATTACGAGAGGACAAGCCATGGCGTCTTTCTCTGCAGTTTTCTCTTTAAAGCAGATCTCAGGAATGTTGTCTGTTCTGGAACCCTGGAAACATAAAAGTGAATTAATTCACCAAACACACACTGATCGCTGTGTTCGTTTCCACATCAGGCATTGTGCTCGACGATCCGGGCAGAGAGCGAAGTCACACAGTGGTCCCTGCCTTCACGCCGTCTACTGGCTAGTGGAAGAGATAGACACATCAGCCTGTTACAGCGTAGCGAGAGAGATGCGGTGATGGTAGGCCTGATGTGAGGGTGACGCAGTTGAGTCTTGAAGAACAGCACCTGAGAGACAGTCAGGTGAAGGAGGGGGTGGTAGTGACGTTTGTGAGGGACAAGGCAGGGACACACAGGGTTAAGCATACCGGGCAGAGAGCAGCGGCTGGTGCAGAGGCCTGAGGCAGAAGCAGGCATGGTATTTGTGGGAAACTGAAGGGTTGAGAAGAGCTGAAGTGGGAAATGTAAGCAGAGTGGAAAGAGACAATCTAGAAAATAGGCAGAGTCTACAATTTTGATACAGGATCCGGAGAAGTCACTGAAAAGAATGTAAGGGACCAGGGTAATTTTTCTGAAAAGCAGGTTGGTCATGGTTTGGGACCTGTTTCTTAATTGGAGCCTTTAATCTGCAGAGTAGTCCTCAGTAAGAGCCATGAGATGGGTTTCTGTGAAACAGTTCTCCAGTGTCCTTCCTTTGTTGAGGAAAGGTCTAACCATCGACCCCGCCTCTCCTCTGGAGACAGTCAGCATGAAGCACAGATGTGTGGCGGGCCAAGAAGTTGAGGGAATGCACCGTGTGATGAGTTCAGCGCGAGGCAAGGTGGGGATAGGAGTCCGTAATCCATGTTTGTTATTCTCCAGGAGCTCATCCTTATGTGTAGGCACAGTGATCCATCTTTTCTTTTTACATCTGATTTTGAGTCAGAATTAGAAAATTTTTTTACACATCCAGATTATGAAGGGATTCATCTGTTTCTTCCAGGACTTGAGTTGTTTTATTTTTTATGTTTGGATTCTCAAATATCTTTAGATTTTTTCTGGCGTATGTAAGGTAAGTCTTGAGTTTCATCTTTTCTTTTTCCCAAATAGCAGTTGTCCCAACTCCAGTTATCAAGATGATCATTTTTCTTATATTTCTGTGTGTATTTGGGTCTATTACTGGACTTTTTCCTCTGCTCTATTGATCTGACTGGGAATTTAAATATGTTAGTATCAAATCGTTTGAATGATGAGCCTTTATATTATCTTTAAATAGTTGGCAGGGCTGGCTCTTCCCTCTTCATTGTTCTTTGGCATCTTTACATTCTTATTTTTCCATATGAAATTTAGAATCAATTATTTGTTTAGTTAGTTCCAGAAACAAAACAAAATTTGTTGGTATATTTGTTAGGCCTATCTTGCATTGCTATAAAGAAATACCTGGCCAGGTGTGGTGGCTTACGCCTGTAATCCCAGTACTTTGCGAGGCTGAGGCGGGCGGATCACGAGGTCAAGAGATCGAGACCATCCTGGCCAACATGGTGAAACCCCGTCTCTACTAAAAATACAAAAAAAAAAAAAAATAGCCGGCCATGGTGGCACGTGCCTGTGGTCCCAGCTACTTAGGAGGCTGAGGTGGAAGAATCGCTTGAACCCAGAAGGCAGAGGTTGCAGTGAGCCGAGATTGTGCCTTTGCACTCCAGCCTGGCGACAGAGCAAGACTCCGTCTCAAAAAAAAAAAAAAAAAAAGACCTGAGCTTGGGTAATTTCTAAAGAAAAGAGGTTTAATTGGCTCATAGTTCTGCAGGCTTTACAAGTAGGGCGCTGGCATTTCCTCAGCTTGCTTCCAATCGTGGTGGAAGGTGAAGGGGAGCAGGCGTCTCACATGGCAGAGCAGGAGCAAGAGAGGAAGTGGGAGAGGTGCCCCACACGTGAACAACCAGGTCTCCTGAGTGGAACTCACTCACTATGGTGAGGACAGCAGCAAGCCTGGGGCTGCCTCCTACCAGGCCCCACCCCCAACACTGGGGATTACATCTCAACATGAGATTTGGACGGGACATCCACACTATTTCAATATATTTATTGCTATTGCCTTAAGTATATTTGTTAACTTGGGGAGAATTGACATCTTTGGTGTTAAGTTGTCCTATCCAAAGGCAAGGGGACATCTTTCCATTTGTTCAAGTTTACTTCTTCATCCTTCAATCAAGTTTAAGTTTTCCTCATGTAAGTTTTGCACATTTCTTGCTAAATTATTTAAAGTGTTTACTTTCTTACTGTTTTATAAATGGGTGCTGGTCTTCCATTTTATCTTCTAGCTATTTATTGTTTGATATAAAATAAGCATGTGAAAAGCTATAGTATTCATATCTCCTGCTTTACCACGTTACTTTCACATCAGCTGCAAGTAGAAATAATTTCTTTTTTTTTGAGACTGAGTCTTGATCTGTTGCCAGGCTGGAGTGCGGTGGCGCGATCTCGGCTCACTGTAACCTCAACCTCCCTGGGCTCAGGTGATCCTCTCACCTCAGCCTCCTAGGTAGCTGAGGCCACCGGTGCATGCCATCACATCTGCCTAATTTTTTGTAGAGACGATGTTTCACTATGTTGTCCAGGCTAGTCTCAAAGCAATCTGCCCACATAGGCCTTCCAGAGTGTTGGGATTACAGGTGTGAGTCACTGCACCTGGCCTATTAGTAGATTTTCTAATGTTGAATCACCTTTGCATTTCTAGAATGAATCTTATTTGGTAATGGTGTGGAATTAAGTTTTGGCTTCTGTTTGCTAATATTTATTCAGGATTTTTGAGCTGATATAAGTAAAAGTCTTTGGTTTTCTTTTTTGTGCTATCTCTATTAGGTTTAGACATCTCATTTATACTCGCTTCAAAAAAAAGAAAGAATTTCGTTATTTTCTTTTCTATTCTTTTATTTTTTGAGATGGAATCTAGCTCTCTTGCCAGGCTGGAGTGCAGTGGAGCGATCTTGGCACACTGCAACCTCCACCTCCCGGGTTCAAGCAATTCTTCTGCCTCAGCCTCCCAAGTAGCTGGGACTATAGGTGCTCACCATCACACCCAGCTAATTTTTGCATTTGTAGTAGAGACGGGGTTTCACCTTCTTGGCCAGGCTAGTCTCAATCTCTTTACCTCGTGATCCGCCCGACTGAGCCTCCCAAAGTGCTGGGATTACAGGCATGAGCCACCGCACCCGGCCCAAATTAGGTTATTTTCTATGTATTTTATCCTCTGGAACAATTTATGTAGTAGTCTTGGTGTTTAAGATTTGGTAGAATTCTCCTGTAAAACTACCTGCCTCTGGTGGTTTTTTTTGTCTTTTTGTAAGGGTAATTCTGGTAAATTGTTTTCTCTTATGAAATTATCTATTTAACCTAGTTTCAAGTGTATCTGCCTAGAGTTGCACAGAATAGTCTTTCATGACTTTTCTTGTTGGGAGTGTGGTACTTTAGGACTTGATAGTTTTGGAGGACAGGAGGTATGTGGGTCGTGTTCATTGACTGCATTCATGGATCCTGTATCTCAACAAGATGAACATGTGCCAGTAATGACGGTCATAGTTCCCACTGATGGATTGCTTGGCTGTGCATGCTCATTCCATCCTTGCTATGATAGTGAGATATATAATATCCATCTCGCTTTAAGGATGAGATAATTTGGGGGTTACTTACCCAGAGTGACACAACTAGGAAGAATCAGCTGGGATGTGGATCCAGGTTTACGTGGTGACAGAGTCCAGGTTTCTTTCTCTTTTTCTTTTTTTTTGTTTTGTTTTGAGGAGGAGTCTTACCCTGTTGCCTAGGCTGAAGTGCGGTGGCACGATCTTGGCCCACTGCAGCCTCTGCTTCCTGGGTTCAAGTGATTCTTCTGCCGTGGCCTCCTGAGTATCTGGCACTATAGGCATGCACCACCATTCCCCGCTAATTTTTGTATTTTTAGTAGAGATGGGGTTTCGCCATGTTGGCCAGGCTGATCTCTAAAACTCCTGACCTCAGGTGATCCGCCCACCTCGGCCTACCAAAGTGTTGGGATTACAGGTGGGAGCCACTATGCCCTGCCCAGAGTCGGTTTCTAAGGAGCAGTGGAGGGTGAGGGCCAAATGAACGGCATTGACAGGGACAGAATGATCATCCCAAGATGGTGGGATGTGAGCTGTGCTTGTTGGCATTGGCAGAATTCAGAGGGGTGGGGAGAGGTCAGGGAGGGTATGCCGTGTGGGGGTGCCTGGTAGCAGAGGTAGACTTGGCTCGGGTGGAGGGTGCTATCAGAGGGCCACCCCGTGAGGGCCAGCAGGTTGGAGTGCTGGGGGATGAGTGCTGTAGACTAGTCAGGGGAAGGAGGATGTACAGAGGGCTCAGAAGAATTAGGGAGATGCAGATACTGTTCCCACCCCCCAGTTTAGACTAGATAATGGGGAGTTGCCTAGGTCTAGGTCCTGGGAGCTTCTGCACTGGGTTAGAAATTTGAAGGGAAGAACCATATGGGAAGGATCACAGATAAAAATATAAAGGAAATAAAAAGGCCATCAGCAACTGTCTTGGTTGTAGCAAGGCACTTGAGTATAATTCCGAATGCAAATAGGTGTTTTGCACATCAGTGAAGTGAGAAGCCTGTGGGGAATATGGATGTAGCAGCGTCTGTGGAGTCTGTCCTCCATGGCAACTTTCCCTATGTTTCCGAGATGCCGTGGGAAGTGACAGATAGTTAATAGTGTTTTCTCAGAGCCAGTCACAGGAGACATTCCTTTCTCTGGTTTTCTAGGAGAGCTGGGGCAGAGAGGGGCTTAGGCCTTGCAGGCCCTGTGTGAGGAAGACAGTGCCGTGCACAGCATGGAACTCTTTGACCGGCGGTTTGGTCACCCTGTTTCTGGCTCTCACCCCTCTACCAAATGCTTTGTGACTTCAGGCTGCTTTTCTTCTCTGGGCCTCAGTTACCACACTTGTGAAATAAAGGCTTTTGGGCTCCAGGGTCCCTCCTAGTTTTCAAATCCATGACTGAGTCATGAAGGTAAATAAAGAAAATTCCTTTAAAGCCGTTTTGGTTCCCACAAACCATAAGCCACTTCTTTTATTTTGTTGAAATAAATGAACTCACTGCCCAGTCTGAGCCAGAGATTTGCTGTGAGTAGTGAAGGGATTGGTTACACAGGAAGTGCGTTTGCTTTGTTGAATTCTTTGTCTCCTGGGATGTCTAGTTCTTCTTCTTTTCCTTGCTTATTTAGGACTATGGGATACGCTACTCAAGTGAGAGAAAGCAGAAAGGCTGGGTGTGGGACGCACTCCTGGAATCCCAGCACTTCTGGAGGCCGGGGCGGGCAGATCAGTTTAGCCCAGGAGTTCAAGACCAGTCTGGCAAATAGTGAGACCCTGCCTCTACCAAAAATCGAAAAAATTAGTCGGGTGTGGTGGTGCGTGTCTGCGGTCCCAGCTGCTTGGGAGGCTGAGCTGTGATACATAACTGCGCTGTTGCAGTGTAGCCTGGGCAACAGAGAGACCCTGTCTCACAAACAACAGCAACAAAAAAGGGAGAGAGGATTAATGAGTCTGAAGAAGGCTTTGCTAGGAAGAAGAGAGTAAATGCGTAAAATATATCCAGAAATGCCCCCAGGTAGTTTTCCAGTTGCTTTGGGAATGCTGAATTCTATGGTCAGATCTTTGGTTTGGTGTGGTGTGGGTATTTGGGGAAATTTTTTTTTCTCTGGAATTCAGTGATTGATTCCTGTGTCCATGCTGCCAGTCCGTTCAGTGACCTTGCCGTTCTGTCCAGAACAGGATAGCAGGTGTCAGTGCTGGGGTATTGAACACAGGAGGTGGTTCAGGTGTGGATATGGCCCTTCTTTGCTATCTGCCTTGGCTTCATTTTATTTCTAAAGTCTGTAATATTTAAACGATGATAAGATTGCGAGGCTCAGGTGAGAGAAAATGCACACGTCATTGTGGCTCTTGGAATGTAACTAGTTGTGTTCCTGTGTGCAGAACCCTCTGGCCCCTCTTTTGGGCTGTGCAGAAGGGAGAGTTGAGCGGGCTGTGCCCTTGCCTCAGTCTTCTCAGTTCTCTGAGCCTCAGTTTTTCCTCAGTAAATTGAGGAAGTTGGGTGAACTGTCTACAGCTGTTCTTCCAATTCACAGATTTCATTTTTTAATGTAAGAAACTATTAGTAAAATAATCATGTCAAACACAATTTGAGTAATGACCTTGAGGGAAATAATTGTGTAGATGGCCGGCCCTGTGTTGTGGGAGACAGGTTATTTGAATGTAACATACGAGAGATGTAACCTAAGAGATGTTAGGAGCTTCTTCCACCAGGAGGAAAATTTAGAGTCGGTGTTAAACTATAAAAAGTAGTGACAGCTGGTTCTGATGTCCATTCTGGCTCTTATTTTTAACTGTGTGATCTTAGGCAAAAATATAACCTTTCTTAGTACCAATTTCTCCACTTGTAAAGTGGTGAAAACAGTGCCTATCTTGAAAGGTTATTATGAAGATGAGTCAAGATGTCTACAAAGCACTTAGCATATTGCCTGGTACATGGTCAGTACTCAACGGTAGCCAGCATTATCCATTAAACGTTGCTAAGCAGCTGCAGAGGCCACAGTACTTTACAGGGGGAATAGGAGAGTCTCTATTGTAAAGGGAGATTTGCCTGGAGGTACTGGAGGAAGACAAGGGCACATGTTGTCCTTGACTGGGAGAAGCAGCTCCTCCTCCTGATAGAAGGATAGAGCCTGTGTCGGGCAGTGGAAAGGGTGGTTGCTGAAGATGAGTCTGGGGTAGCTTAAGGGGAAGGCCACTCTTAGAATACTTCCGTGGAAAGCTGATCCCAGTGCCTGGACTCCTGGATCTTCCAGAGAGCACAGCTGATGAGAAACAGCAGCGGCTCTGGAGGTGGAGAGGAGATGTGGGTGTGTCACACCTGCCGCACGTCCACAGACTGGAGTAGTATGATGCCACTTCCTGCTCAGGCACACATAGTTCACCAGACCTTCATTTACAGGAAAATCTCCAGAGTGTACGGGTTATTACCCTTAGATCTTAAGGGGAAAGACATGTTTATATTAAAAGTTTAACATGGAGAACTTGTTGGAAGAACTCCTTTCCTTCTTGCTTTGGCGCTGGAGTGAGCTTTTGGTACAGCATGCCCACCAGCCATGTTTGTGCTCCCTGCTTCTGTGGGCGTGATCTGAGCGCCAGGTTTATGTTGAACATAGTCAGGCTCTGGAGCGAATACAGAGATGCACCAGGAGCCGCACCTGCATCCTGGGAACTGGTGAAGCAGGGAGCACTGTGCTGCTCTGGGAGGCTTCTCTGTAGTCTGTGTTGACAGTTCTTGTTCATTTTCCTGATTTTTTCTAGGACTAAGTTAATTTTACTTGGTCACACTATTGCTCTTTTTGAATATAAAGTGGGCATAACAGCTCACCAGACTAGGGTTATCTCTAAAAACAATCTATATTGTTATTATTAGAATAATTATTATTATAGAATTATTATGAAATGGTCAAAGCTGGGCTTTTGGAGTTCAGATTCTTACTGTGTAATTATGTTCTAGCTATATGACTGTGAGCAAACTGTCAACTGGGAAGGCTTGGTGACCCTAGGCAGCCTTCTGTGTCTGTTTTCTAACCTGCAAAATGGGGATAATAACAGTCCCTGCCTCCTAGCAATGTCATATGTGTTCATATGTGTAGTGGGCTTAGAGCAGTGCCTGGCACTTGTGACTATGTGAGGATTTGCTTAAAGAAAAGCAAGCAAACTAAAAGCTGACCCTGGAGTTCTTGTTCTCTGCTGTACATGGGGCGCAGTGCATCTTCTCTGCGTTCTTCTGAGAATCAAATGAGACACCACATGTACAGGCCCAGCACAGCGCCTTTCACAGGATGGGTTGTCAGAAGGTGGTAATCCTCTTTCTCTAGAAGTCATTCATTCGGTAACATTTGCATGCTTTCTGTGCGAACTGTACTGCTGGCTGCTGCCAGGTATTTGGAGATAAACACAGGGTGAAACCTGCCTTTAAGCAGCTGACTAGCTACCTTGAGGGAAAAAATCCCTACAGAAACCAAATAAATCTTATGATCACTAGGTATCCAGTAATCAGTACAGCTGCTAAGCCAGGAGTGGATTTTGGTAATTAGGGAAGACTTCAGTGAGGAGGAGCCAACTGAGGTGTTTGATTAGAGAAGGCCGGAAGAAAGAGGAGATGAGTACTAAGCGTTTGGAAAGACTGTCAAGTAGAAAACCTGGTTAATTCAGTCTGTGAAGGTCCCAGAAGGAGAGACTTTCCAACAGCTGCAACTCTCTGCTATGGGAGTGTTTTGCTTTCTGAGGTGCTAAGAGAGCTGTGTTTTGAGAATCCTGTGGTTACAGTTTCAGGTGAACAGAAAACCACACAGATTAGCTTAACAACAACATAATGAAATGAAAATTTATTAGAAGGATACAAATATTTCGTGGCATTCAAGTGCAGCCCAGTTTCCCGAGTAGCTAACAGTAGGCCCGGGAAAGCCTCAGGAGCATGGTCGGCTTCTGGGAGACACTTCCTCTCGTGGGGCTGCTGCCTGAGTGTGCTAGCTTATGAGGGTGTCGCCTGTGTTCTTTCTCCGGGCTGGCTTCTGTCCTTGCACTTACGCTGGCTGCTGCATTTCCATATTTTTGGTTCGAGAGATCATCCCAACGAAATCACATTTCTTAGTCTTCAGGCGAAAGAGGAATGAAGACCTGATTGACCCGCTTGGGGATAGGGTGTTTCAGTGAACCATAACCTAGTAGTGGGAGGTGGTGTGCAGGGCCTTGCAGTGGAGCAGTGGCTGCTGAAAGTCACCCTTGTGGTTGAGGCTGCTGTTCTCACAGGGGAGGGTGGACAGGTACTTTGGCTACGGCCACGACAAACTCCCAGGCTTTGGAGGGTTTTGCCCAGAGGTCTTCTGGTCGCACTATAAAGGGAGCTCAGGTTTTAGGTGATGAGTTAGGATAGATGCATCCTTAGGTCATCTTCAGATATTTTGATGCTGTTAGGTGGAACCTGAGTGAAATCTCTTTCCTTTTTAAATTAAATATGCATAGCTGGCCAAGCGCGGTGGCTCATGCCTGTAATCCCAGCACTTTGGGAGGCCGAGGAGGGCGGATCATGAGGTCAGGAGATTGAGACCATCCTGGCCAACACAGTGAAACCCCGTCTCTACTAAAAATACAAAAATTAACTGGGCATGGTGACGCGCACCTGGTAGTCTCAGCTACGTGGGAGGCTGAGGCAGGAGAATCGCTTGAACCCGGGAGGCAGAGGTTGCAGTGAGCCAAGATCATGTCACTGCACTGCAGCCTGGTGACAGAGTGAGACTCTATCTCAAAAAAAAAAAAAAAAAATGCATAGCATACATTTTACCTTTTTAACCCTTTTTGAGTATAAAATTTAGTGTCGTTAAGTAGATTCACTCTCCATTTCTAGGACATTTTCATCATCCCAAACTGTTAACTCTGAACCCCATTAAATAATAACCCTACATTCTCCCCGACCTCTAGCCCTGGTAACACTGTTGTACTTTCTGTCTCTATAAATTTGACTACTCTAAGTACTTCATGTAAATAGACTCATATATTTGCTCCTTTTTGTCTATTTTAACGTAATGTTTTCAGGGTTTGTCCATGTTGTAGCATGTAACTGCATTTTAATCCTTTGTATGGATGAATCATACTTCATTGTATATGTATACCACATTTCATTTATCTGTTCATCATTTATTTTCTACCTTTTGACTATTTTGAATAATGCTGTCAGCCCCTGCTCCCCTTTTTTTTGAGAATCAGGGTCTCACTCCATCACCCAGGCTGGAATGCAGTGACTCAGTCATGGCTCATGGCAGCCCCGAACTCCTGGGCTCAAGTGATCTTCCCACCTCAGCCTCCCACAGTGCTGGGATTACAGGCGTGAGCCAACTTGCCTGGTCCATTTTTAAAGTATAGATGAGATTGCTTAGAATCAAGAAATTGTTTGGTTAATAAAAAAGACCTTAAGGAAAGGTGACTTAATCCAACTTCTTCATTTCATAGAAGGGAAAACTGCCCAGCTGGGAAGAATGAACCGCAGGTGCCACATCCACCTACTTTAAGCTCTTTTACCATTTCTCTGCCCCCTTGCCTAAAATTATGAGAGCTTTGGCAGTTATACACGGCAGCTTCGGTACAAGTCTTTAATCCTCAAGGATGTTGTAGACCTACAGAATAATAGATTTGGATTGTGGAAATAGACCAGTGGCTCTCAGACTTTTTTCTTAGGTTTTTTGAATGACTCATTTTCATTATGCTTTTGTCAGTCGAGACACATGACCTGTATGACTGATAACAGATAAGTGATGAATAAGTGAATGAAGAACTTAAAGTAATTGCCAATATCAGCAGATCTCACACTTTTTGGTCTCAAAATATATTTTGAAGACCTTAAAGAACTTTAATTATGATTATGTCTGTAGGTATTTACCACATTAGAATTAAAATTGGCAAATTTTAAGATATTCATTAAAATATCCATACACCCATTATGTTAACATAAATAACATATTTATGAAAAGTAACTGCATTTAGGAAAATATGATAATTGGAAGAGTAGCATTGTTTTAGATTTTCGCAGGTATCTTTAGTATCTGGCTTAGAAGATAGCTGATTGTCGTATTTACCTCTTCACTCAGACTGTGTGAGATATTATAGTGGAAGTCCATGGAGAAGATCTGACCTCCCACAGATGTGCAGTTGGGAAGTTTTTCAGATATAGATATTCTTCTTTGTTACTACACCAAAACTTGACAAGTGGTAGTTTCCTAAGGGTTGGTTAGTTATGATGTGGCATCTGAAGCTGTGCCGTCCTCTGTTATGTTAGAATATTTTAGTTTATTTTTCACTTTAGGTGGATCTTTTTACCCATATATGATTTCATAGCATCATAGTCCACTGAGTTGTGCAGATCTTCCAAATAAATGTCAACATATGACATTATGCAATATAAGTCACGGAGATCACATTTGTTAATGTCACTGCTGATCTCATTAGAAAAGCCTCAAGTATTAGAAGGCAGTAAGCTCTTACGGGATGGATACAAAGTTTCACAAATTCTTCTTTTGACTTGGAATCTCCACTTTTATTCCTGGCCACAAATGCTGTCAGTTGTTGACCTTGAAATGATGAGCTCATGTGCTCATTCTTGAGAGCATGTCTGCCAAGGACTCAAGTCCAAGTCATTGCAGTTTGCCTGTCATTCACTGTCTCAAGTAAAGATAGTGCTGTGTGTAGCAAGTGGCTTTGGGTGGCTGGCAACTCAGACGCTCACAAGAGTGATTCTTCTCTAGACGGCTGTCACACTTCGTGTGCAGAAGGCTTCTGTGTGCTTCCCGTGCCATTCAATGGGATGTTAAAAAGGTGTATCTTCAAAGGCTGACATTTCGTAAAAGCCATGAGTTTTTACTGCTTCATCAAAGACCCTCCTAAGTGAAGGTGGCTTTTTTTTTTTTTTGAGGAGTCTCACTCTGTCTCCCAGGCTGGAGTGCAGTGGCACGATCTTGGCTCACTGCAACCTTCGCCTCCCAGGTTCAAGTGATTCTCGTGCCTCAGCCTCCTGAGTAGGTGGGATTACAGGGATGCGCTACCATGCCTGGCTAATTTTTGTATTTTTAATTGAGATGGCCATGTTGGCCAGGCTGGTTTCGAACTCCCGACCTTAGGTGATCTGCCCGCCTCAGTCTCCCAAAGTGCTGAGATTATAGGCATGAGCCACGGCGACCAATCCAAGTAATTTTTTTTTTTTAAACTGTGAATATATGGTGAAGGATATCATAACCACTAGGATAGTTTGGTGTCACTGCCTTGATTCATGCTAAGATGCTAGCAGTTTTACCTTTGCATTTCCATCATTAATGCAGAAAAAGGTGAATAATGTCTTAGCATTATGAAAATAGATTGAGTCTCGGGCTTTGTGGGCTCCCTGAAGAAGGATTTCACATCCCCAGAGGCTAACATCATTTACAAATTGCTGACATAAGCCAGCATTGCAGTCTTGTGGATATCAGAGGAAAAGTCTGCCATCGTCCTAGAAGGAAAAGACATGGTGGGAAGTCAGTACCTGAACTTTGATTTACACCATCCTCAGCATCTGGGATCCTTTGTGCTAACTGCATAAACATGTTCACTGTTGTGCTGGGGTGGAGCCAACTTTACAAAGGCAGAGGACTGGGTGTTGAGTTTCTGAAACCATGCCCTAGTGGTTATTAGAAAACTCTTTGGCATTTTAAACTCCCATCTCCTTCTTGACACGGAAATTTATTATTGTGGAATTGACACCAAATGATGATGTCAGGCTTTTGGGTTGGGACACCATCTGTTGGCAGCCTGGCTTTGGAGCTTCTCCCAGTTGAATTTTACTGCCTCAAAGCAGAAGCGAAGGAGTAGTGCATTTGTTAATAAGAAGATGCGTGAATCTTCTAGTAGACCTGCTTTTAGCAAACTTTGTTTTTCAGGTCAGAATACTATATTCAATGTTTAAGCTAAACATGAAATGCTTCAAGTAAGACTCAGCATTCATATTTTGACATTTGCAAATCACTGGGCCTGATAGTACCCTTCCTCTCTTTTGTTGTCAGCAATGGAAGAGTTAATAGTTGAACTTCGTCTCTTTCTTGAACTCCTGGACCATGAATATCTAACCTCAACTGTCAGGGAGAAAAAGGCAGTGATAACCAACATTCTGCTGAGGATACAATCATCCAAAGGTGAGTTTCTTTCTGATGCCTGCTTTTTCTTCTTACAGTGTCTTGGCTTCTAAATGGTCCTTAATTTTACCATCTTTCTAAGATATATTTATTTGTTCTTTAACTTACATTATTTCTTCATCAGGATTTCATTAAGGGTTTATACTTGTGCCAAGTGCTGTGTTGGCCTGCAGGTATAGAAAGATAAAGCTTTGAAGGAGCTAATGGAATCGTGTGTTGGGAGTCCCCAAGGCAACCCCAACGTTTGGAAATCACCTGAAGGACTCCCAGGACTCGGCCTCAGGTTGTTCTTCCTCATGTGCAGGACGCCCTGCAGCCATAGTGAGGGTACACAGCCCGACTGGCAGGTGGGAAAGGAGAAGACGCAGCCGGAGCGTGGAGGAAGCTGTCTGCCAGCTTCTGTGTGCTCTGTCTCTCCCATAAGGGTCACACGGAGCACCCTCTTTCCTCAGCGATAAAAACGCAGCCAGCTCTGTGCGATGTTTCTGTTCAGGCTCACCAGAGACTCAGTACCTAAGGCTTTTACTTAGGTCTGGTCCTGTAGGCATCCTCTGCCTGGCACATACCAGAACTCCAGGAAAGGCGGGTTTTCAGCACAAACCATGTTTACACAAACAGTACAGGCACAGTGAACCAACTTTGTCCATTAGGGAATGGTGGGAACACTTCTGACATCCAGGTTCCCAGAGGCCAGCCAGGGGCCAGCCTTGAAAGCAGGCCCCTCTCGAGAGACAGCCTTGGTCCCGTTATGTTAACTCTTTCCTGTACAGTGAGTAAGACAGAAGAAACGGGAACTAGGAAAGCCTGCTAAGTACTGCTGTGGAGAGCATCAGAGCCTTAAGAGAGCACTAAGAAGAGAGTCCACACTGATTGAGTGAGAGACCAGGGTGTTGGAGGGCCCAAGGGGCGATTCCTGGAGGATGTGATGTGAGAATCTTGAAGACGCTGTAGAGGTAGCTGGATGAGAGGGAGGGACTTTTCTTCTAAACATCTTTTTTGAGATATGATTCACAGGTCATATCTTCACCATTTAAAGTGTACTTTCATTTATACTTTGACATGCATCCTTTTAGTGTATGAAGCCATAGATGACACGATTAGATTTGCATTCTGGAAAGCTCACCTGGTCAGTCTGGAAGGTGGCCTCAAGGATTTGGTAGCAGTTTGAACATGGGTGGCTTGGGAAAACCTGCGTGAATGATGGGGCCTGTCACTTAGATAAGAAAGCAGGATGGGGACCCTATTTTGGGGCAGTATGAAGTAGTAACTTCTTTGAGACAGGGTCTCACTGTGTCGCACAGGCTGGAGTGCAGTGGTGTGATTGCTGCCCACTGCAGCATTGACCTCGCAGGCTCAGGTGATCCTCCCACCTCAGCCTCCCTAGTAGCTGGGACTGCATGTGTGCACACCACGACACTCAGCTAGGTTTTTATATTTTTGTAGAGACAGGGTTTTGCCATGTTGTCCAAGCTGGTCTCAAACTCCTGGGCTCAAGCAGTCTGCCTGCCTCGGCCTCCAAAAGGCATGAGCCACTGTGCCTGACCTGAAACGTTCACTTTTGAAATAATTTTGTTACTTTCTCAAACTTTAATCTGTCAGACTTTGCCTCTGGTCACAATCCAGACTCCTTTGATCATTCTACAAGGCCCTTTATCATATGTGGTGATGGGTATGAACTCCAACCTTAAACTGGCTTTTTATTCTGGCCCTGCCTGTTACCAAATGTGTGACCTTGCATGGGTTACTTATTCTTTTTTTTTTGAAATGGAGTCTCACTCTGTCACCAGGCTGGAGTGCAGTGGCATGATCTCAGCTCACTGCAACCTCTGCCTCCTGGGTTCAAGGGATTCTCCTGCCTCAGCCTCCTGAGTAGCTGGGGCTACAGGCACGTCCCATCATACCCAGCTAATTTCTTGTTTTTAGTAGATACGGGGTTTCACCATGTTGGCCAGGCTGGTCTCGAACTCCTGACCTCAGGTGATCTGCCCACCTTGGCATCCCAAAGTGCTGGGATTACAGGTGCCCGGTATACTTACTCTTTTTATACTTTAGCTTTCTCTTTGTATAAAAAAGGCTAATGGTAGTATTGACCTCACGGGATGTTGTGAGGATTGAATGAGATGGTATAAAATATTTCAAAACAATGCCTGGCGCATGATAAACATATCAGCTGTTGATGACTGTTTGCTTTCCCTGGGTCTCCTGGCTTCTCTTCCTCTGCCCTGTGAGCTCCAGCACTGGCCTCTCCATGCTTCCTTCTAGATGTATCTCCTGACATTTTTCAGTTCATGAATTCTTTCTTCTGCTCTTTAATTTAAACCTATCTATTGATTTTGTGTGTGTGTGTGTGTGTGTGTGT
>PVKP010031421.1:0-26974 GCA_004027715.1 Plecturocebus donacophilus | reverse complement strand
AGTAAATCACTCCCCAGCAATTGCATAGCATTTCACAGGTTTAAATAAAATATTGGTTGGCTGCTTATTTGTTATTTTCATCCTCTATTCCTTCCTGTCTCCATTGGTAAGCACAATTATTGACATAAAAGGGGTTTTTAATACCCATTTTTAGACTGTATTCTAGCCTGGGCAATAAAACAAGAATCTCATTCTCTCTCCCTCTTTCTCTTCCTCTTTCTTTCTCTCTTTCATTCTTTTTTTTTTCTTTCTTTTGCTGTTTCTTTCTTTCATTCTCCTTTTCTCTCTTTTTCAAAAAAAAAAAAAAAAAAAAAAGATGATACAGTAGGAATAATTTCCCATGGTTCTTTTCTCTGTTTTCTGTGCACTTCATTCTTTCAAATGAGTCGTCCTCATTTTCCCTAAAGAAATAGCTCCTGTTTTGCATTTTCAACTAGCTTCCTGCCCTTAGAAAGCTTGGGAGTCCAAATATCTAATTTATGTGTTTAATGTCTTTGTGTCTTATAATTCAAAAATGGCAATATTTCTCCTAATTTTATTCTTTCAATTCACATGGTGATATGGTTAGGCTTTGTGTCCCCACCCAAATCTCATGTTGAATTGTAATCTCTGTCATCCCATGTGTCTAGGGAAAGACCTGGTGGGAGGTGACTGTATCATAGCAGCAGTTTCCCTCATGCTCTTGTCATGATAGTAAGTTCTCGCAAGATCTGATGGTTTTATAAGAAGCTCCATTCCTTTGCTCCTTGCCATCTCTCCCCCACCACCACATAAAATATGCCTTTGCTTCTCTCTCGCCTTCCACCATAATTGTAATTTTCCCAAGGCCTCCACAGCCATCCAGAACTGTGAGTCAATTAAACCTCTTACCTTTATGAATTACCCCATCTCAGGTGTGCCTTTGTAGCAGTGTAATAACAGATTAACACATTAGGGCTTCCTATGGATATTACTGTGGTTCTCTTAGATGACAGCTATGCCCACTCATGTGTTTGAGATGAGGTATTCTCTATCTTTGGCCTATATAGAGCTAGTATGGGATAACGACATTGAGATTCTTAGAAACTGTTTCATAATAGAGATGATCTATCAGTTACTTTCTTAAAATGCTTATATAGCAGGCTTTTTGTATAGCTCAAAGTTTCTAGAATATACTATCTTGTATATTTCTGACATCTTAACAAAGACTATACCCTAGGCTGGACAGCTTTTATGCTCTAATGTCATTTTCTACTATGTGAATATTTTATTGGGATAGAGAGAGAGAGAAAAAAAGTCAGTTTTATTTTAGAACTAGCAAGGTTTACTTCTTTGTGACTCTGCTAAATTATCTTCAAAAACTCAACATTTCCTTCTTTAGTTCAATTTCCTCTTCTTATATTTTAATATAGTAAGCTTGAAAAAGCTAATTGCCATTTTGAAATGTTTTGCCTACAACTCTCCCAGCCACGCGTCAATTAAATGCCCTTTTGATCTTCCACATTTCCTTACACAACAGTGTTGCCAAACATCCTGCCACTGCATAACAATTGCCTCCTTTCCTCCAGTCTCCAACAGTGTTCCTCATTGTTCTTCAGTCCCTCCTCACCACTCTTAAAAAATTTCTGACTTCCATCCACCATTTCAAAGTCAATGCCACATGCTTTAAAAACCGAGGTGGGTGGACCATGAGGTCAGGAGATTGAGACCATCCTGGCAAATATGGTGAAACCCTGTCTCTATTAAGAATACAAAAAATTAGCCAGGCATTGTGACACACACCTGTAGTTCCCACTACAGGCTAGCCAGAGAAAAACTCCTCTACTGGGGAGGCTGAGGCAGGAGAATCACTTGAACCCTAGAGGTGGAGGTTGCAGTGAGCTGAGATTGTGCAAATGGCCTGAGCCAGAGAGAGAGAGAATCCATGTCAAAAAAAAAAAGATTATACTAATTATGGTGGCATGTCATTTGCAGATAACACATTTTGTTCTGGTCAACTCTTGCTGTGTTACAAAGTACCCCCAAAATAAATGCATAGTGCCACACCTATTTTGTTATGTTCATGAATTTGTTTTGATCAAGAATTTGAGTAATGGAGCTGGATGCTGGGCTCATGCCTATATTCCCAGCACTTTGGGAGGCCAAGGCAGGAGGATCACTTGGACCCAGGAGTTCAAGATCAGCCTGGGTAACAATGTGAGACCCCATCTGTACAAAAAATACGAAAAATTAGTGGGGCATGGTAGCACAGACCTGTAGTCTGAGCTACTCGGATGGCTGAACTGTGTGGATCTCTTGAAACCCTAGAGCTTGAGGCTGCAGTGAGCAGTAATTGCCCCAATGTGCTCCATCCTGAGTGACAGAGCGAGACCCTCACTCATAAACAAAACACAAAACAAAGCAAAACAAACAAATTTGGGTGTGCACAGTGGGAATTACTTTTCTCTGCTTTGCTACTGGACCCTCATCCGGGGTGGCTGAATTAGCTGGAGATGGCTGAGCCAATATGATGAGAGCCCCAGGCTTCCAACCTTACAACTTCAGCTCATCCATTGGTTTCAATTGAAAGTCTCTTTAGCAGGATAAGAATCCCTTCTCATCTCACTATGTATTCTCTAGTTTTCCCCTGGTAAAAATGGACTTCCTTTTTTATCCCATTACTCATTTTACTGGAAAACCTGGTGACTTACTCTTTTATCTTACAAAACTGAAACCTCTATAAAGGGAGAGATCATATCACTCCCACTCACCATTACATCTCCACCACTAATATATTGCCTGTTACATGGCAGGTAGTCACTGAATGTTTAATAAACTTTGAAGCCATCAATTACTCTTTAGCTCCCACTGGCATGCAGAGAATGATCTCAGTGGCAGTTCATCTCAGTGAGATAGGTGTATATTTGTCCAGATCTAAACACACATAGAATTTATCAAAGATGTATTAAAACAGGCTAGCCAGAGAAAAGCTCAAAGTAATGATTGAGAGTGAGGAGACAAAATTTTTAACCAGTAAGACTAGAATAGAATCTCAAAGCCACTGCAAGGCCCTGGGGAACAAAGTCACAATATCAAAAGGTGAGTTGAAAGTGACATTGCAAATATACAAACAAACAAACGAATCAGAACAGCAAGGCAAGTGGGTCAGTAAAAATGTGGTGGATAGATGTGTCGTCCCACCTGTTTTGTGTTTGGGGAGAAAACGTTCAAGGATCTGACAACTTAAAGGAGATTTTTACTCTGTCCCCTATTAATTACAGACTGTGGAGCACAACCTAGCATTTCCAACATCATAGTTTTCATGAAAATATCTCCGTAAATAAGTACTTCAGAAATCATTCACTTTGCTTTGAATGTGATTATTAGAACTCTCATGGGCTTCAAACTGGTGGTAGGATGTGGTTGGAAATGGACAAGAGTTGAGTCTGTTAATTGGTTTTTGTTTGCTTATTTGTTTTTAGGGAGGAGGGTGGGGAGATGGAAAGTTGAAAAGAAGTCTAAGAAAGCCATCAGTGAGAAAGAATAATGAAGAATGATAGAGTCTAAATCATTGCTATTTTTCTAAATCACTCATTATTTCAATAATGAATTTGAAGAAAAGAGTATCTAATATTAGTCAGATGCTGAGAAGAATGTTTTACCAACCAAAATAAAAAATAATCTGGGCTGGGTGTGGTGGCTCAAGCCTGTAATCCCAGCACTTTGGAAGGCCCAGGCAGGTGATCACCTGAGATCAGGAGTTCGAGACCAGCCTGACCAACATGGAGAAACCCCGTCTCTACTAAAAATACAAAAAGTTAGCCAGGCGTGGTGGCACATGCCTGTAATCTCAGCTACTCGGGAAGCTGAGTCAGGAGAATCCCTTGAACCCGGGAGGCGGAGGTTGTGGTGAGATTACATCATTGCACTGCAGCCTGGGCAACAAGAATGAAACTCCATCTCAAAAACAAAACAACAAAAATAAGTGATCTGAAAGCCATATTGTAAATAGTCTCTCCGTTTTTGATTCTGAGACTTTTGACCAGACATAATATGTTCTGTTACATCAGACACCCAGAAACCTGAATCCTTTTGAGTAAATTATTTGCTGATTTACCTGCTGTTTTTCTGCTCATTAAAGCCCTGTGTTCATGAGATCACAGCTACTGCAAAATCTCTAAACCATAGTGAGATAGACTCAGTCCCCTAGGTTTGGGCTGAAGTACTGAGTCCACATATATCATTCCTTGATTATATGCTGATTTTGCAAACAGAAATAGTGTTCTTGTCTTCACAGTTCTAGCTCTATCACTGAGGGTCTGTGGCCAACGTTAAATAAAATAAAGGACATTTTGGGGTACCACAGTATAACAGAGGCTTTCTAAACCAGAATCTCTCTATCCATCCTTTAAAAACCATACCCATTGACAAGGAGAGCAAGTAACTCATCACCAATACATACCATAAAACTACAGTATAAAGAATTATACAATCTTTAAGCTACAAGCAGTCAGGGAGTCCATATAAAAACCAGCAGATTCTATTCCAGAGTTCATACTGAAACAAGATCAGATAGAAACAATAAAAATTAAACACAGCAGATGTCCATCACTGTGGAAGGCAGATAAAAATTGCCTTAAAAATAAAAGGTTCTACACTAATTGAAGAAATAATATGAACATAACAGATCTAGTGGACCATGGCACTTGATGTTGTGAAATTGGGTGAAAGTAGCAAAAAATGTGTGAGAACAGAAAAAAACAGTATTAGGAAGATAGCATATTTTGGTAAGAAGTGGATTTGAAAGGGAGAGATATATTTGTAAGCTTGCTGGTAAAGAGAGAGAAAGAGAGAGAGAATGAATTATAAAAGTAGAAGACAAACTGAGCCTTCCACCACAGGGTATCATTTCTTAAAGAATCTGCAGTTCTCTGTGGCAAAGAGAAAGTTCCTCTTAAACTAAGAAACCTAACAAGCTACCCAAATGCTTCACTTTGTCAATATGAAATCATCTGTTATTATTTGTCGAGGATAAGACAAGGCTTTTAAAATTTAATAAAAAGTTAATAGAAGATGTCTAATCAGATATGTCACTTTAGTGCATAAGAAGAAAAACAAAAAAACATAAATATTTCAATGAAAAATTTTCTTGCCCAAAAACTAAACCACAGAGCAGAAGTCAGATACATCATAAGATCTCACCTTGAACTGAATATCTTTCAGTAAATCTTTAAAGTAGAAAATAAAACATCTTGAATCAGAAATTCACTCAGAAGAATACTGGCCAAACAGAGAGAGAGGCAAAGTAAAAATTGGACAAATTTAGGAAAGAAATTTTTAAAAAGAAAAAAAAATCTTACAAGTATAGAAAAACTACAAATATGCTCAGCTTGTGCTCATTGTTAAATAGAATTAGCTAAAAATATCATAAAAGAAATTGAAGAGAAGGATAAAATTGGCAAAAACAGTGAGACAGTGTTGGAAATAGAAGAAAGTTAAGGATAATCTATTCTTGAAGAAGAAAAACAAAACCGTGGATGAGAAGTAATATTTAAAACTGAAATCCAAGAAAATTTGAAGGCTATGAAAGTATAACTAAACATATATATTTATCTTCTTTAACTTTTATTTTAGGTTCAGCGATACATGTGCAGGTTTGTTAATACAAATGATTTGACATCAAAAATAATACTAGCAGTACTTGAATACAATATATAGTGATGTTTAATATTAATTATCAGAAGTAAGAAAAGGAAAGAAGAGGAGGTAGAAATGAGAAAACTTACTAGGGGAAAACGAATGTCAGCTAGTAATTATATGAAGAGTGACATGATTTTTTTAAAAAACTACCATTATACAACTGCCAGTTTACCAGTTATTCCAGACAATGATTATTACTGAATGTTAAATGCTTAAATAACATTATTTTTGAGAAATAGAGTATTCACATGCTTTCAACTTATAATCTCATACTAAATTCCCTTAATTGTAAACTTCTCAAAGTATAAGACTCCATAGTATAACACTAAAAGTATTTTTCTTTTTTTAAGTATCTTGGAATGGAAAAATCTAGCAGGACTTAACCATGTGATATTGAATAATTAGTAATGAGGAAAGTTGATATCATCACCTGCATTGTTGGAAATAAAAAATTCTTGCCAAACTTTTGAACTCTGCTACAGATGACCCTTTTAAAAATGGAAAAACTGGCTCTGAGATTTCAAGAACTTAAAAAAAAAAAGTTTCCATTGAAATCTAGAAGGCAAAACAAACTTTAACCTATCTTGTTCTAAAGCTATTAAGCACAGGTCAGTCCAATGTAAAAACTTTGTCAATGTCTCCAGTAAGGTATCTATTGTTGATCCTCTACTAATGATCATTATTATTCTAGAAAGTAGGAAGTTCATAAAGAAAAATAGAGATAGTGTGTCCTAAAGGGCTGTTTTTCACATACTTTAAAAATCTGGAGAAGCTTCTTGATAATTAAACTAAGTAGTATAAACTTCTAACCAGGCAAAACCTTAAAATAAAATATTGCATATCTAAAAATTACCCCTATTGGATATTTTGTCTTCCCTCTTAGATTCTGAGCTCGAAGAAGGCAGGATTTTTTTTTTAACTTTTAAGTTCAGGAGTACATGCACAGGATGTGGAGGTTTGTTACAAAGGTAAACGTGTTCCATGGAGGTTTGTTATACAGTTTATTTCATCGCCAAGGTATTAAGCCTAGTATCTACTAGTTATTTTTCTTGATCCTCTTCCTCCTCCCACCTTCCACTCTCTGATAGGCCCCAGTGTGTGTTGTTCCTCTCTGTGTGTCCATCCATGAGTTCTCATTATTTACCTCCCACTTATAAATGAGAACATGCAGTACTTGGTTTTCTGTTCTTGCTTTAGTTTGCTAAGGATAATGGTCTCCAGTTCCATCCATGTCCCTGCAAAGGACATGATCTCATTCCTTTTTATGGATGCATAGTATTCCTTGGTGTATATGCACCACATTTCCTTTATCCAGTCTATCACTGATGGACATTTAGGTTGATTCCATGTCTTTGCTATTGTGAATAGTGCTGCAATGAGCATGCACATGCATGTGTCTTTATAATAGAATGAGTTATATTCCTTTGGGTGTAATAGTATTTCTGTCTTCAGGTCATAGTGCTGTTTTTTTAATCTATCCCTTGTAACCAATGAGTAGAATTTCTGGTCCCATGCAATTACTGACTCACTAATATGAATTTGATTATATAAATATAGATTTTCCACCACAGAATTAGGAGATACTAAGCCTAGTCACCCATATCTTGTACCAACAACTTCCTTTTTACACTTCATTTTTTGCGAGGCTATGTCAAAATCAATTTTTGACGATTCTAGTTCAATATACAATTAATATATGAAGTCCACTTGGATCATGACAACTCTCTCTCTATATATATAAGATGTATTATATATTATTGTTAAAAGAATATACATTTTCTTACAATATCTAGCAATATCACGGATATAAAATATGTACATGTGAAATCTCTAGGTCTTACTCTTAACCCAGATTTAAAGTTCTACATCTTAATGATTAAATTTTAGAGATATTTACTAGCCAGGAAAGAAATGCAGGGGAACAAAAAGATAACAAATATAAAGCCTGTGTTCTACAAATATTTTACGTAGTAATAGCACCTCAATGAAGTAGATATCACAGGTCAAATTTTCTAAATGAATAAACAATTGTGAAAGATTCAGTCATTCACTCTTGATCACATGAGAGTAACTGAAAATTTTAAATTTAAATTCTAGTATAGTTCCCCGTCATTCTACCATACCAGAATGCTTTTACAAGTCAGCAGTTTTGAATTTGGCATTGTACTCTAGTTTTAATGGAACACTCTTACCTCAGACTAGCATATACACAATCACAAATACACTTAGAAGTACTTATGGTCCTTGAGCCTTGAGATAAATGTATACACATATTCCTATTTATTGAATAAATGGAATGCCTGAAACACAGAAATACTCTACTGATTTTGAACTTCAAGATTGTGTTTTGCACTAGAGCATATTTCAGGTATCTTTGTTCTAGTACAACAAGTTCTAGACCACATGCCACAACAAATGACCCTGCTTCTTCATCTTCAGCTAGGAGAACAACTGTGTTCCCTTGTTAGTGACTCTCTTCCAAATTCTTCTAATTGCACATTTGCAAATACATCTCTAAATGTCTGAGTCACAGTGAGAAGCAGCTGATACGGATAAATTATCAAGGTAACCTTTTGCTGAGGTTGTTAACATGATTGATAGAAGTCATTTTGTAAGTTAGAGATCATTATTTTTTATTCCTAAAATGAAATTTTCCCAACAAGCCATAACAAGCTGGTTCTAACTGAGATAGCGGGAGGTCTCCTTTGAGACAGTAACCAGATAGTCATGGGTCTAGATGTCAGAGAGTTTCAGTAGACAATCCTAAAGTGAAGGAAATATGTGCAGGAGTCAAGAAATAAGGCTGTAGAGCACTGGTTTTCAGAAAGAAATGTACATCAGAACCACATGGAGGTTTTTTGTTTGTTTGTTTGTTTATAGATGGTGTTTTGCTCTGTTACCTTGGCTGGAGTGCAGTGGCATGATCCATAGCTCACTGCAGCCTCAAACTCCAGGGATTAAGTGATCCTCCCACCTCAGCCTCCTGAGTCGTTGGGACTACAGGTGCATAACACCATGCCGGACTAATTTTGAAATTTTTCTGTAGAGACAGAGTCTCCCTATGTTAATCAGCTAGTCTCAAACTCCCAACATCAAATGATCCACCTGCCTCAAACTCCCAAAGTGCTGAGATTACAGGCTAGAGCCTCCATGCCAGGAATATGGAAGCTTCTCAAATCATATTTCTGGGCTCTACCTTTAGAATTTCTGACTCAGCAAGTGGACCCAATAATTTTCATTTCTAACAAATTTCCACTTACTGCTGCTGTTACCAGCCCTGTGACTATATTCTGAGAGCCACTTCTTTAAAACAATTGCCTCTAAGGAAGAATAAGAGTAAGAGGTAAGATCCCACAAAGCAAAGCAACTAGCAAGGGACATAAGATACAATATTTTCAAAGTCATTTCCTTGGGCATTTCTAAACTGGTACATGTCAACCCTGATGCTTGCTTTTAATCAGTCTTTTATTTCTGTGTGTGAAGTCTTCTTCCCTTATGAAGATTATTCCTCCCTTCACATTCCCTTCTAAAGCATTGTGTGACAACTTTTCTTAAGAGAGAAATTCTGGGAAGTGCCAACCTCCCCTGAGGATTCAGCACATTTTTTAATAAGTGAAAAAGGAGAATTATGTTTCACTTGGATTGCCAGGAAAATCAGACCAAATATTGACCCCAATTGCAGGAATTCCATAAGACAGCATAATTTTTTTTTCAGTTATCTTAATTGATTTTCAAACTCCATTCTAACGTGTCATTTTGTGACACTTGATATTTTGCTTAAATTTCCTTCACATATTTTACGTAAGTTACCACCCAAAGTCTATTGTGAAATGCAGTTAGCTTAGGCTTACCTTTAGCCAATATTCTTTTTATCTTATATATGTGATATTCTATTAAAAAGTTATAAAGAAATTGTCTTTGCCAAATCAAGATATGATGATTTCCTGAAGTTGATTCCATTAGAAAAGTTATGGAAAGATAAAGAGATTCAGTATGTAAAATTGACATATACTAATGGAATGTTTACAAGTTCCAGGGAAGCCAATTTCCTTAAAATGATGAATAGCTAAGTCCTGCCCATCTTGTGTGTGAGAGAAAAAGAGAAAGAGAGGAGTTCAGCTGAACTAGAGAGAGCTGGGGTGCCAGATGTCAAGAATAGTTGTGTTACTGGAAAGGGATCCAGACCCCAAGAGAGGGTCTTGGAACTCGTGCAAAGAAAGTATTCAGGGCAAGTCAATAGAGTAAAATGAAATCAAGCTTATTAATCAAGTAAAGGAATTAAAAAATGGCTACTCCATTGGCAGAACAGTGTCATGGGGCGCTCAACTGAGTATACTTATAGTTATTTCTTGATTATATGCTAAGTAATTGGTGGATTATTCATGAGATTTCCAGGAAAGGGATGGGTAATTCTCAGAAATGAGGGTTTCTTTCCATTTTAGACCATATAGAATAACTTCTTGACGTGGTCATGACATTTGTAAACTGTCACGGCACTGGTAGGAAGGTCTTTTAGCATGTTAATGCATTATAATTAGCATACTGATAGCAATAAGTACAATCAGAGGTCACTTTCATTACCATCTCAGTTTTGGTGGGTTTTGGCTGGCTTCATTACTGCATTCTGTTTTATCCGCAGGGCCTTTGTGAACAGTATCTTATGCTTATCTCCTATCTCATCCTGTGACTAAGGATGCCTACGGTGAATGCAGCCCAGTAAGTCTCAGCATGATTTTATTCAGCCTCTGTTTAAGATGGAGTTGCTCTGGTTCTAAGGCCTCTGACAGTTGATTCAAAGCCATGAAATGAAAGCAGTGGTCAGAAATGGAGACAAAGCTAGCTCCCTCTTGTCTCACTCCCTTTATGGAACAGCAAACCAGTAGAAGTTCAGGTGGATCAGCCCAGATGTGGGAGTGGTCTCACTGCTGGGGGAACCCTGGACAAAGGCTCCTACAGTTTGATGAACCAAAGGGCTGGGGAGAAATAATAGGGAAAATTCAAGGAGTGGAGAAGTACTGAATACTGAGTCAGAGTAGAGAAACATTTATTCAAGGTTTCCTGTTTCTCTGATAAAGAGGTCCTGGCAGAGGCACCTGAGTACCTTAGCTGAAGGCCTCAGACAAATAGACTTAGAAATGACGGTGCCTTGACTAGAAATGCAAATATGTATATATATGTAAGAGTATGACCAGCCGAAAAGATTGATGTTCTCGACTCCACCTCCTCTGAAAACCGTAATGCATTCGTGTGCACGAAGTCTGATGTGAGAAGAGCAGCTTTTCTTCCCCTTAAGGACTTCCAGGTAAAGACTCTGTATTTGTCTATTGTTGGGCCTTAAAGTTTCCACACAAGTTTTCAGTAAGAATCAACGTGTGTATGTGCATGCACCAAAATTTTACTTCTAACAAAGGGACATATTAGAGCAGGTAGAATAACAGGGAGCATTTCATGAAATTTTAAAGTAATTTTCACACAGGTTAAATAATTATCTGAAAAGTAACCTGAATTTATTAATTCATTTGTTCATTCAACAGGTATTTATTGTGCACCTGCTAAGTACTAGATTAGTGTCAAGTATCGAGGATACCAAGAGGGAAAAAAACTTCTGTCAGTGTAAAGTTTGAAGTAATGGAAATTCCTGCTGCATCTGAATTGCCAAAAGTGGGGTTTCCTAGACTAGAAGTTGACACTAAAAAGAAAACTCATAGATTATTTTTACATTTTAGCTATGTTCTCATAATATGCATTATAATGTCACAGGCATTTTGCAACAGGTAACTATATATTGTATTCATCTGCTTAGGCTGCTCTAACAAGATACCATGGACTGAATGACATTTATTTATCACATATCTGGAGGTTGAAAAATCCAAGATCAAGATGTTAGCTAGTTCAGCGGCTAATGAGGGCACTCTTCCTGAATTGCAGATAACCACTGCCTCCTCACTATATCCTTTTCTCATTGTGTAGAGAGATCTCTAGCTCTTCTCATAAGGCCACTAATCCCATCACCAGTGCCTTATCCTCACGACCTATTCTAACACTAATTATGTCCCAAACGCTCCATCTCTAAATAACATCACATTGTAAATAATATCACATTGGTGGTTAGGTTATACACACACACACACACACACACACACGCACACGCACACACACACACATTATATACACACATATACACATATAACACATACGTATATATAATTTTGATGTTGTTATATAATTCATTATTTTTGGGTTTTTTTAGATTTTGGGATTGTCTTATTTTGGGAATAATCTGAAAAGACTTTCTTCCTGTAAACTTCCTGTTGGTAGAAGAAGAAACTACGAACATATACTGACTGCCTTTCATGAGCTCAGCACTTCACATCCCACATAAATCGGATACATTTATATCTTAAGTAGTCTCAATAATCATTATGAAAAGCCCTGGGCATTTCCATTTACCAGAGAAAGAAACTTAAATGACATCGAGGGGCTAAATTATTCAGGCTTACTCAGCTAGTAAATATGAGTTTCAAATTTTGACCCAAGAGGTCTGGTGCCAGCAGTTTTTTCCATTACTTCCAACTGCCTTCCTGAATAATACTTGTTTAATTTTTACTTCATTGTTGAAAGATTGCTATCCACTGCATAGGAAGCAGTTCATCCAAATTTGGTTAGAAATCAATTTCTCTAGAAATATAATTTATTTGTAAGTCACGTCTTATATGCTTAGTCGTCTGTTTTCTGCCCCAACAAGTTTGCGTCTGACAATCATTTTTGAGAGGCAAACATTAAGTGATGAGTCTTCTTCGTCTTGGAAGATCTTTACCAATTGTAAATACTCTCATGGTCTGAGTCCTCATGAGGTTGTAACCAATGCTCATCACATAACCAGTGTCTCTCATCTCCTTGAATAGCTTCTTGCACATATCCAAAGGCAAACAGCCACTGCATTGTAATGAAGTTTAAGCACTATTTACTAAGAAGTTCTAGTAATTGTCTCAAAACACTCAGAAATCACCTTGCCTTCAGACATGATCCAATGAAGATGAATACTTCTCCATTGCTTTGCCAGTTTGAGAATGACTTTTCTTTCAACATCTCTCTTTCTGTCGTATAGAAGAAATGTTATCTTTCCCTAATAATGTAATTTTACCTTATCCCATAAAGAAGAATAAAGTCAAGCTTATGGTGAGGGAACATTTAGGATCTTCTTGCACTGGGCCAACTTTAGAAAATCTTCTATTCAGTACCATAATATATTTTGCCACACTAAAATTGTTTAACATCCGATTTTAGCCCTAACATCAGGAACTAATGTGAAACAAGTTTTCAAATTCAATGTCAGGAAGGAGTGATGAAAAGTCAAAAACAAAAGTTTAATAAGTAAAGAATTTAAATGAAGACACATTCCATGAAATTTCTACAACACTGGAAAATGTTAAAGTCCATAAAAATAAAACAAATGCAAATTTTAAAACAATGTTTCAGATCAGAGAAAAAGAGGCTAAGATATTAGTTGACTTGTCTTTACCAGCATTGACAGATAGAAGCGGATTCGCTTTATCAGCTCCCAGTCAACAATTTGTAATGAACGAAGCACTTTTTCTGATATGTAGTGAGTTTCTTTCATTCCTCAGTTATCCCCTATATCAATGCCACACTCAATCATAGTACATAAATGACCTTATGTAGCTTGAGCCAGTTCTTCTCATTCACATGCAGAAGAGATTCTGCCAATAAGTGTATCTATACATATAGATCTTTATGCTTGTTGGATTTGTTTGGAAATTCCAAATGACTTGATGGTTGTGCACATGGATATAAAGAATTTTTAGACTTTTTAGAATACATTGACTTCATTACAGAGTTGATAAGTGGGAGGTTTGGACCAGAGATGAGGAATAAAATTCTGGGGCAGGTAGAACAGGAAACAGAGTTTAAGTAGGTTTCCTTAGTTCCTGCCAAGGACTGGGTTATTCTAGAACAAAATTTATTTTAAAAAGAACAAAATCGGTACAAAAAGATGGATTTGCCTTCACTACAATGAGGATATTACCAATAGTACCAATGAAATATTATCACTGAGAAGAACTATTTATAGTTAAGATTGATATCACTGTTTTTCCATGGAATGTCATAAAATAGTTTGTAGGTATATTGGGAAGAAAAATTCACTTGCATTTTATGATTGAGGAAAGATGTGCTACATTATCTAGGGTTACCTGGACACTGCATTTCTCAAAACACCATAGCCTAGTGAGATTTAAAAAAAAAACAAAAGTATTCTGATTTCTCCAGGGATATTTTTTAGCTGTACCACATGATTCCATGTCCACCTTTCTAAAAATTCTACCTTAGGCTTGAAGAAAAATATGAATGTTCTAAGTGGAGTTCTTCAAGTTTAAATTTCCTGTTCTTTGGCTGTATGTGATATCCTTTATTTATGCCTATCCAGTAGCCATACCCACTTATAGGAACTACCTACCTCCAGTCCTGTAGTTTGAGTGATGAAGCTACACCCAGCTGAAGGGGTGGGCATGTGACTTTGACAAGGCAATTAGAACATTTCCTTTTCCACCATGATTAGTTAAGGAATCATCCAATCAGAGCCAGAAACCATCAAAGCTAACCTTAGGACCCTTTACAGAAAAAGACTGCTTTTCATGTCAAAGTTGGTAGGAGCTAAGTGTGGTTCTCAAGGTAGTGGTGGAAGAGTATCATTTTGAGAAATTTTCTTACTTCTATAGGAATGAAGCTCACTAAGAAGGAAGGACATTGGAGGGGAAAGGAAGAGACAGGGAGAGAGGAGAAGGTTTTTATATATTGACTGATTTATTTGTTATATTCATTTCAACTTTAACAGGTACATTTTTAAAGTGAAGAAAATAAATCTGGTTGAAACCAAAATCATAAATTTGTCTTTTCTGACTTTTATAATTAATAAAATATTGACTAATTTACTTGTTATATCCTTTAACAAGTTAATCAAAAAAATTCTCAGTGTTAGCTTTGCTTAACATCACATGGAAACTGAAATCTGTCCCATTGCAATAAACATTATTTCAGGCAATAATTTATTATTTCAATAATGTTATTTGTCAGTTAGTCCATTTTAGAAGATGTAATTGTATGATTTTCCTGCTTTTACATTTTCTTCATTGTTAGTGAAATATTTTCTCTCAATTAATCAAGCTGCAACATTATCAAAATTTTCACATACAGAATGGAAAATTTTCACACATCTCAATAACTATTTTGGATACTTGCAGTTAAGCACATTAAAATGCTTATTAGTGGAGAGTTGTGGAATGAGCCTCAATTAGTGAATTAGGCTGTATTCATTACACTTCACCAAATGCTCATTAACAGATTGTTTGATATTTTTTCCTGCCCATTCTAGAGAAAAAAGTGTGTGGGGAGCAGGGTGGGGAGGCTGGAGAGCTAGTCTGCCTTAGCAGCAATATGGAAATTAAGTCACATGGTTTTCTTTTTGCTTACAGTTGCCTGCAGTAAAGAATGCCTGTAGCCTTTATCAGTAAGACTTTTAAGGAAGGAGGTATTAGGATGGGATAATTCTTCCATTCCACTAGGGGGACCGCTTGGCATATTTTTTTATAAAGGATTTTTATGAAGATAAAAAAAGAGAAAGAGAAAGGAGAAAGAAAAAGGCAAATCTACATGAAGGCAGATCAATTTTTCAGAAAAACAACTCATCTGATGGCTCGCATTTTGGCTAAAGGACTCCCAGATGGACTCACCAAATCTTTAGGGTACGCAAAACAATTGAAATCTAGGATGCTTTAATCCAACATTCCCTAGCTTTCTTCTCCATCCAGAGACAGAATGTCATCATGAGCTGAAGGCTGTCTGAGCTTTCCTACCCCGTTCCTGCTTTGTCTCACCAGGTCTTTTCCCTATGGAACTCTTTGCATGTTTAGTCCCAACTTGGTGTCTTTTTCTTGGAAGATCCAGACTAACACAATAAGCAAAAATATTTATAACAAAAGCAGAATCCTAGGAATTCTCTGTAATTAACAACACACGTTATCTCTGAAGATGGAAGTGATAGATGGACTAAAGCAGGAAGAATGTCTGCAAATCTGTTAGGGAACACTTAAATATCCAAGTGCCCCGGCTCACTTATATACCTGCACTTGCTGGTTGGAAGGTCAGAGAGTCCTCAAGCTAGAGCTGGACGCTAAAAAGCCACAGATCTACCGGCTGTTCCTTGCCACTGTAATATATATATTTTTAAGAATAAACAACGAATCCTTTTGGAAAGCTTTGCTTTTGATGAGATTCCTTTTACTCTAGAAATTTAAAGCAATTGGGTCCTATTGAATAATTATACACATTTTTATTAAATACTATACATATTCAAAGTGATGGCTTCATTTATATTAGTACAAAAACTGCAAATAGTTTTTAATATTAGACATTAAATATATGTTTGCTTATATTTGGTATTATATAATTTTAAATGTTAACATTTTATATAAATATTGCATTTAATGTCATAAATTTATGAAACAAAAGGAATTGTGGATAATACAAAAATATTTATCAATTAATAAAATTAAAAATACATTTTAAACTTCAACAATAATATAATGCATAGTAATATATAATGTAGACTATATAATTGTGGACCCCAATGTAACAATAGTTGATCATTTTGATTATTAAAACATTTTAAGCTATTTTTATAAATAAAAGAAAAAAGAGGTAACTTTTGCAGATATGTAGAGTGATAACTAATGTTAAATTTCACAGATAACCCTATATCTATTTTATATAAACTTTCATAATTGCCATTTTGAACATAATGCACATAAAATTTGATATCCTGCTTATAGGTAACAGAAAAGTTTTAAATGTGCCTGTATAAGAAATGATTTGAAATAGTTTTAACTTCCATTAACACATATCAGCCATTACTCAACAATAACATCTGGAGTTGTTTCTGGTGAATGCACCACGTTTTCTCTGTGTCAAACAACCCTACCCCAGGCCTCAGCTAATTGCACTCATGGTATAAACCAGACCTGAAAAGGGGGCATTTTTATTGGGCATTGGTCAATAAGACTCATCAGCCTTTGTCTGGTATAAAACACATGAACCAGAGGTAAGCTGGTCTGATCAGATTACTTCAGAAACTTGAATTAAGAGACAGAGAAGAAAGTTGACAGCCAGAGACCATGAATGTGAGAAATCATGCTGACATAGGAAGGGAGAACATGATTGTTCATGGACCAGTTGAATTTATGGAGATCCTAAGCAAAGAATAACAACCGCAGCAGCAGCACTGACAGCATTAGCGGCAACAGTTGTAGTAACTGCAACAACAACAACAATAATGGCAAAGAACAGTGGAGATAACCATAAATATATTTCCAAAAGCAGGACTGTCCAAGTTTCAACAAGATTTTAATTTCAACTTGCCTCAGACACCCTGACTTCCCAGCCCCTGTGATGCCAAAGTCTCGCTAAAATCGTGCAGTGGTACAGCCTGCAAGGCCATACCCAGCAGCCTTGTCCATGAAGAGGGAGCTTCATTTGGAATCCCGATATAATTTCAGTAAGTTTCAGTATGTTTATGTGTCTGGAAAAAAGGAAAAACCTTCGGTAGGACACTAGCTAAACAAAAGTGACCAAGTTATTCACCCTGCTTGCTCATCTATAAAGCAGGGATAGTAAAACCAACCTTTCTTGTGCTAAGGTTTCAAATGTTAAAGTATTGCCTTTGGGCTAGTTCAGGTTCTTGACTTCAGCACACCAAACAGTATGAGAGGGAGTTTAAAGTAAGAGAAGGCAAATAAGTTTATTGCAAAGCGAAAGTACACTCTGAGGGGCAGAGCAGGCTGCTAAAAAGAGGGAGGATAGTCCCTAGTGCCCTAAGGGAATTCCATTTGTGGGAACTGTACACAAATATTCATAAAATACTGGGGAGGTCAAGTATGCAAAGGCGGACCTGCGGTTAGCGCATGCAGTCAGCATCTACGTGCTCTCACATGCACTGCATGTATCATTAGCACATAAAATCTCTACCTCGGTGTGTATTTTACTATTAAAATGAGGAAAAGGTCACTATCGGCTAAACCTTGAGCCCAGCTGCGCATGCGGAACCCTGGAGAAGTCTCTATCCCCTCCAAGGCAGGAATTTGTAGCTAATAGCTTTTTGGTTTTTGATGTTGATTAGTTGGAGATTAGGGAAGCTACATCATGAATAAAGGGCTTTTGTTCTCTTTTCTGGGTTGTATTTGCTATCAGAAACTTGTCACCATTGGAAAGTCTGCTGGTATCCTGTAAGACTTTATCTTGCAAAAGAGTTAAGTGCCCAAGAGTGTAAGGAATGCAGAGCCCACTGTAAAAGGAGCTCTCTAGGTTTCTCACAAGAGGATAAGTCAGTATGGTCTCCTATCCTTACTTATCCTGCCTCAGAAGCACCTGGAGTTACATCAGTACGAAGGAAATGTTGATTCTCTTTTCTCTGTACACAGAATTTCTCCAAATCCTTCTGTTTGCACTTCCAGTTGTCATCCTATCTTTCTTAAAGGAGTCTAAGAAGCAAAGTTGCACTTTGGTTTCTATCCTCTTATTTCCTTTAAAAGTGTTACTCCCGTGCCCTAATTAAAACCCCAAACCGGGAAGATCAATTTTATAAGGTCCCACATGAGCAGAGTGCTACTTAATCTGTGGCCCATGCACACCAAATTTTGCAATTTGCCTTTTTTCTTTCCCCCTTCCTTTTCCAAGAGGCAGACATTTTAGAGCATCTAACACCATTCCCACTGTATCCTTCATAGAAACGAGGGAAAAAAAGAAGAGATATGATCGTCACTTCCTTCGAGCTACAAAAGTAGTTGTGATTGTCTTCAATCTACAAGCTTATGAACAAAGCTATAATTTCAATATAGTTTTCTCCATTGTCCATAAATTGAATGCCAAATATTTTAACTTTACTAATGGTACGTTGTTTTCTTTTGTTTTTAAATAAACAGTTCCCGCAATCTCCCTATAATAAAAGTAAAGGTGTCTTGTTAGAGTGACCATTATAAGATTTAAGTAAGGATCATATTTGTGTTATAACTTTTACTTTCAAAGAAATAAAGTCTAGGTAGAATAGTAGGAAAACTTGAAAATATAAATCTCACATGCTTGCTATTTCAAATAGTTAAACTAATTCTTATTTATTATTATTATGTATTTTGTCTTCTACATATTAAAACCAGTTCTATGTCCCATACTAATCTTGTCTCTAACACACATAGCAATTATACAGTAGCAAAATAAATCAATCCCTATTATAGAGATGATGAAATTAAGGCACAGAGAAGTCAGAGAAATGTTGGTGGAACCAGAATTTTAAAACTCAGTATAATTTTTTCAATTCAACAAATATTTATATAAAATTTTCTGAGCTGCAAGCATCCTGGAGAATTAATGGAAGATTATAACGTTGTTCTATTCCTCATATTCTTATAATCCAACGCAGGAGAGACTTATGTCCCTGATTGAACACCAGACAATGCAAGATATGTAAGAGAAACTTGCTGAATCTTCCTGGTGAAAAGAGAGATGGTTTTATTATTGCGATGACATCTTGAAACATGGAGTAGACATTCACTGAACCAAATCTGATGTCTGGGTAAGGAGACAATATGAGCAAAATTCGTCATTGTGAAATTTCAGGTATCAAAAAAAAAAAACCCAATTTTTTTAAAGACAAACTTAAAGTAACATCATGTAATTTTAAAAAGATCAAGATGATAGAGCAATAATAAATTTGTATGCATCCTAGAAAGACATAAAGCTAACACAAACAAGTAAAACCCTGACAGACTGTAAATGAATAAATTCACAATTATAATGGGGGTTTTGCATACATACACTCCTATCAGATATTGATTGAGTAGATAAAGTATTATAAGACTATAGCTTAAAAAGAAAAATATGAATAAGCTGGTTTTTGAGTGACAATAGTATGTAGGGCTTAGAAGGTCTGAAACATAAAGTAAAGATAAGTTTTAAAAATGAGTGCTATTCAAAGTGTTAGGCTTGTCACTTATAGAACTAAGAGAAATAATGTGACCAGATCTCTTTTTAAAACGTAACAGAGGCAACAATGAAGAAAAGGGAACTTTCAGATATAGTAAAACTAGAGGCATATATTAAAAAGAAAACAAATAAGTGAATCCATACGAAAGATGATTCATATGAAAGATGAAAGATGATGGAGAACTCAAGTAGAGAAATGGAAATGACGCCTGGGAAAAGCAAATATATACAATATATGTGGGGTTCATTAACAAGAGGTGGTATTAAAAAAAGAGAAAGTTATAATAAATACAACTCTGAAATTCCCCTACCTTATGGCATACGGCAGTGTTTTACAAAGTTTACTAATGCTAAGGACTCCCTGAAGAAAGTGTCAAAAACTCAGTTTCCTGGACCTCTAATCATAGATTTAGTGAGTCAGAATCTCCAGGGAGAGTGCTGAGCGATCTAATTCTACAGGGGATTCCTTTTAGTGGGTGAGTATGAGAAAGCCTGAAGTAAAGATACCGTCAACCACTAAGAAACCAGAAGGAACTAATCGTATAGTATTTTTGACAGGTTTAATTAAGATGCCATCAAGAAATCTACAGAAAAAATATCTGGGGGCCAGGTGCGGTGGCTCAAGCTTGTAATCCCAGCACTTAGGGAGGCCGAGGCAGGTGGAACACCTGAGGTCATGAGTTCGAGACCAGCCTGACCAAAATGGAGAAATCCTGTCTCTACTAAAAACACAAAAGTTAGCCAGGTGTGATAGCACATGCGGGTAATCCCAGCTACTCAGGAGGCTGAGGCAGGAGAATCACTTGAACCTGGGAGGCAGTTTGCAGTGAGCTGAGATTGCATGATTGCACTACAGCCTGGGAAAAAAAGAGCGAAACTCTGTCAAAAAAAAAAAAAAAAAAAAAAAGAAAGAAAGATATCTAAGACACACATGTTTGGAACCTGAGAGAGTGAGAGAATGTTTAGAGTGAGAAATATGGATTTAAAAGTTAGCTGCATGAAGGTAAAGGTCAAGATTGCACAACTAGAGGTTTATAAAGAAAAGAATGTATAGACCAATATTGACAGTGTCTACAATTAAATTTCAGGAAGAATAAAAAATCAAAGAGATAATTGAAATAGTGTTATAGATGTAGGTAGAAGCCTAGTCATGGGATGTTATAGAAGAAAAAAGACAAGTTACTTTCAAAAATAAATACAGCAGTTAATGGTGTTAACAATGCAAAAAATAATAATATGACATATATACTGAATTGAGGTGACTCAACCAGGCGATTAGAATATCTTTGAAGATCTTGGAGAGGGCAGAGTATGGTGAAAACTTGCTCATTACGAGTTCAGGGGACTATGTTTACAAGAAGTAGAGACAGGAGAGAAGACAACTTTTGAAAGAAGTTCGGCTGAGGAAAGATAGTTTGGGAGGTATCATGAGAGAGAAAGGTGTTCAAGTGAAATTGTTTTGTTACCTTTTTTATTTATTTATTCAATGTAGGAGATATTGTGATGTGACAATCATACTCCTTTTAGGACTGAAGGACTTAGGTCCCTAGCTGCTGGAGGAACTGCTCACAGAGAGCACTCCGCCATCAGCCATTTATAAAATCGCCTTGGCTGAAAAGAATGGCCTGGTCCAAGGTCATGCTCCCACCCACTGATAGCTCACATCTAGTGACCATTCAGCAAGTGTGAATAATGACCCAGGCAACCGCAGCCAAGCTCAGAAATATTCTGAAGAGCAATTTGGATTTTCAGGCTCTTCATTAAGGTAGTTTGGGAGAGATCATCCTGCCTGAGGTCATGCCTGTGCCCATGCAGCCTGCACCCAGTGACCCGGTTATGCATGCATATAAAACCTCAGTCACCTTACACCAAGCTTTGGGGACTCAGAAAACCCATCCTGCTATGAAACTATTTGTGGAGTTAGCCGAAGTCTTTGTTGAGATTTCAACACAAACTTCTCACCTTGTCTAATTCTGTATTGCCCCTTCTTTTTGACAGATGGTAATCCTCAGACCACTCCCTGATACACTTCCCTTGTGCTATTTTTTGCCTTAGAGTCTACCATCTGGGGCATCTAGCCTATGACAATGGGACCTTTTCAGATTTATTAGGCTGACAAGGAAACTATGAAGCTATGTCAAATGACAGGCAAAAATTCAGTCACTTTAAGTATGAATAACCTAAGGTGAATGAAAAAGTAACATTAAGAGTGAAGTAGAAAATACCTTTAGTGCAGAGATTGTATTTTTTCTTCCTAGAAATGTGTAAGAGATCTGAACAGACTCTTCCCTTTATTTCAATCCTCATGACTGGAGGTAGAAGAGGAAAAACTGGTGAAGGGAAGAAGGGTTAGAAGAGTAATTTTGATCTCATATTTACTCATGTCTGACAAATTATTCACTCTTTGTAATATTCCTATCAGGCATACCCTACAATCTGCTGCCTGTCCACCTGCGTGTCTAAGAAGACAGGAAATGTAGCCATTTTGCTGTTCGGCCCATTCTCACTAATCACCATTGTACCTAACAAAAAATGGTGGTCAGTGGCTAGAAAATTAAGTAATGAATGCAAAAGATTAACACATGAGCAGCTAACACTTCAAATATATTATTTGTATTTAGATATACAGATTTTGCAACACAAACCTAGATGTTCACCTTACAGACCTGTTCTTCCATATTCTCTTCTTCATGATGATTACCACCATTCTTCCAAAAGTTATCCCAGCTCCTTCATACTGTTTAGCTCTGTGTCCCCATCCAAATCTCAGCTCCAATTGTAATCCCCCCATGTCAAGGAGGGAACCATAATCCTGAAGTGTGGAGGGAGGGAGGTGATTGGATCATGACACCTAGCTGTTCTCATGACAGTGAGTTCTCATGAGATATGACAAGTTTATAAGCATCTGACATTTCCCCTGCTTACACTTCTCTCTACTGCTATCAACTAAAGAAGGTCCTTGCTTCACATTCACTTTCTGTAATGATTGTAAGTTTCCTGAGGCTTCCACAGCCATGTAGAACTGTGAGTCAATTAAATCTATTTCCTTTATGAATTACCCAGTCTCAGGTATTTCTTAATACCAGTGTGAAAACAGACAAATATACTCATCCTTGTTATTCATATTTCTTCCCTCCCACTTTGAATCATATTTTGATTCTATTTGTAAATGCTTCCACAGCTGTTACATTGTTTTTAAGAGCATATGCAGATTTTATATGAAATTTTGTCTGTCCACTCTCTATCCACCCAGGCCCATTTCTCACTACTGACAAGAAATCAGCATGTCACCTGCAATAACATCAAACAAAAATACCATATAAACACTACACTTGAGATAAAAACATTATTACACTTTTTTCTTTCTTTTGCTGTTTCTTTCTTTCTCCTTTTCTCTCTTTTTCTAAAATCTCTTCCTTTCTTTTTCTTTTTTTTCCTTTCTTTTGCTGTTTCTTTCTTTCTCCTTTTCTCTCTTTTTCTAAAAAAAAAAAAAAAAAAAAAAAAAAAAAAAAAAAAAAAAAAAACATTATTACAGCAGATGTTTATTAAATGTTTAATAAACTAAATAGGACTAAAATAATTGAAGTAATTTGTCAATTCAATTTCAGCATCATTTTCTATTCACTCTTATCTCCAGAATGGTCCAATCCATGTTAATTTCATTTTCTACCAAAGAAAGAAAAAAAAGTTCTTTCTCTGTCATCAAAATTCATCTCAACTGACAATTCCTCTATGAAACTGGTATGAAGTCTTTAAGGAAAATGTCAATCCTCCTTTCCCCATGTTCCATTTATGCCTGTACACATCTATTTTATTAATCACATTTCATTGCCTATGTGCTTATCTACCCAGGAAGTAGATCAGCATTATCCAAGGTAGACTTCATGGAGGTCTAGGTCTAAGTATACTTTAAAATAAAATACTATAAAATAAATGAAATGTTTGCCTGAATGCCCAATAAGGGATATACTTTCCAGTAATTTGATTATGACCATGAACATTTAGGATGTCCACTTTCTATGAGCTAATAGCCTAGTACACACTTTCCAAAGAGTTTGTTTCTGCATCACATAACTCAGTATCTGTAATGTCAAAGATGTTCCTTTAATCATTCAAACTTGAAAAACATTCTGCACTAAAGTTGTGTTGATTGAAATTTATTTCCAGAAATTTGCAATCTTTAAGAATGTCTTGAAGAATGCTCTTGTCTTCTTTTTATCATTTCACCTGTGAATAAACCCTATATTTAAGGGGAGGATTTCATTAAGGAAAGTCACATGGGCCTGGAAATTTCATTTTGAAGTAGCACTCATTAAATTGCTTTAATCCTACTGAAGCTTTCACCTAGGCAGTGCAGCTATTTCACATGAAATTTCTAAGACTGCTATTTAAATGTCATGCTTCTTTATTACTATTTATTTATATATAATTTATTAGTTGGGTGCATCTCTGTAGCCTCAAGGTATAAGTATTTTTAAGTTTAATTAATTTAATTAAGAAACCCATTCTGAATATTATCACTTCCAACCAAACTTAAAAGACAAGAACATAAACACAGAAAATACACATATACACAAAAGCCCATACATCCTCAATGATCCAACCCACCAGCAAGTTAGCAAACTCAGAGGAACTAGAAAAGACACATGATAGGAGCCATCTAATTAGAAGACTAAAACTTTTAGTTTTTAATTTATTTCAAATTATAAAGTAGAAACTCATAAAAGAAATTCTCCATTTTATGATATGATATATGCATATGCATACAGATTCTTCTGCAGGCCATATTAGAATCTCCACCACAACTAAAATACAACTTTCCTCTAACATCCCTGAGACTTACATCCTTATGTAGCAAGTGGCCCCAGCATTAAGATAAATCTTCTTGTTCAAGCACTGGAAAGGGAAAAGTCATCCTAAGTTTGAAAGGACAGACTATAATTCTTTCAGATATGGATGAAACAAAATTAATAATATTAAGGCATGTTTCTCAAGATCATGGAGGGCATTAAAGAATGGCCAATTTCTTAGTCCATGTCCAACTTGGGGTTTCATTGAAAATAACAATAATAATCACATCATCAGCATTATCATCAACAACTCCATTGATTTATTTCACACATTAGAGTTTAAAAGAACTTAAATGTCTATTATCTCACTTGGTAATTAAGAACATTTATATATTTTAATATATTTTAAAATGTGAGGTATATGAAAATATGTAGGTAGTTTGAGTTATAAGCTACATTTAAAACATAGGATAATGTTAAGAACACTTCAATCTTTTTATAGTTGTCTAACTCCTGTTTGCCAATCCTTCATGTAACTTCATTATCCTGTTCTGGCAATATGCTAAGTTTTACTTAAATAGCTTTAATAAATAGACTAGATGTAAGATGAGCATAAGTCTGATCTCACAGTTAACATTGAATTTTTCTTTTAGGACATCATCAATCGAGGTTTACTATTTTAAACTTCTTTCCATTTTTGATTGTTTGCCAAACTTTCACACACTGTGACTCTCCAGGGCTTTCTTTTTCTGAAGAAGTGGAGGTGAGAAGGAATATATATTGAGACATGTATTTTTACATTTTATTCATAGTCAATCTCCTCTAGTTTTTTTTATATCAAGAATGATGACAACAAAGTGCCAATAGACTAAAAAAAGGATATCTGTTTTATGTGTTTTCCATCATGAGGCCATCTGAAGTGCAAGATTGTTTTTTCTGAAAGATCAACACTTTAAAAATCTTTCTGATGACAAAATTGTGTCTACTTCCAGATCATGTGGCAGTAAAACACTATTACATAGCTCATCACACCGAGGATAAAGTGTCAGCTATGAAACATTATGATTTATGTGCATATTCAACATTTGTTTTAAAAGCCAAACTGACTTCTCTCTTAATTTGTTGCCACTAAAATGGTCTGGACTTAATTCTCTGTAATTATCAACGCTTAATTCTTTCTAATAATGTGATTATACAGAAAGTATTTGTTGCACTTTTTTTTTCTGCAAAAATCCTCATCCATGCCCTTAATTACTTACTGACATCTATGTCAGTATGTTGTGGTTGTGGACTTTCGCATGTTACTTTGTATAGCATGACTCATAAAGTCTAATGAGAATAAGTTCCTTAAATTAATCCCAATAATTAACAAACTTGCTGCCTGTTTCTCAGATGTCTAATTTGTGAAACAAACTTGGCAAATGTTTTCAAGTGTGGAAGCAGAATTGAACTAAAAAAAAAAAATCTTTTGGAGAAAAGTAGAAATTGGTCTTTAGTAGAATTTCTTTATCAAATATATAATCCATTGGTGATATATTTGATTTATCAGCAGTGAAAATAAACAAAAAATAGTATGAAATGTTAACCAAATGACAGAGAGGTCTTGGTGGTAATTTTTCTCCTCATGGAGTGTTCTTTAAAAAAAAAAAAAAAGTAATGATTTTGTTTTCACATATCAGTCATTCCATTTTTTCTGTGAAAAGACTTATTCCTATCCATTCCCAAGTACCTGCTACTATACTGATCCAAATATTTTCGTAAAATTCTCAATTTACCCAGTGTTTGTTTATATGACAAAAGGGCATGCTAACAGGCCTTTAGTAGTATTCATTACTTGATGGCCAAATTCACCCACTAAATAATCCTAAAATTATGTTGTGGGGATCATTCTCATGTGAGGCCCCTCGGAATTGGACCTCGCCATATGGTGAGCTTGAGCCCGGACAGTTTCCCGTTGGAGGCAGTTGAGCTATGGGAAAGCCGGAACTGAAATCAAAGGAGATATAAAAATAACTTTGCTAGACGATGATGTGATGTATATGTGGTCTGAGAAGACATTGTGTCTATGACTTTGTTTACCCACTATTGTTAGGTCCTGTGCTTGTTCTTGTGATTGCTATTTGCAAATCTATAGGATTACTGCCTCTCTGGTGCCTTGTATAGATTATTAACTTTTTAACTATAGGTTTCCTCACTCTGATAATGAAACCCATCTGCTAATAAGACCTACCTGTGTGACTTGATTGTATCCGATTAAGGTATCTGATTCTATTATTCTTATCTGCTGCCTGAGCTTGTATCCCAAGGACTTTCTGTTCCCTTTCATGTATAAGACAATGGTATTTGTTTCTGTAATTACTATGGTATTTGTTTCTGTAATTACTATAGGCAAAAAATATATATACTAACTATGTGCAAAATAAAGTTGCTGTTTAAGCATTGCTGTTCAAGTATCGCTTATTCAGTCCTCCAGACCC